>VZTL01012586.1:36508-57733 GCA_013400535.1 Scopus umbretta
AATGAGATCACTTTTTAATTCTCCATCTTCTTCCATATGAAACTTTGAAAGCACTGGGAAAAGACAAGTGCTGTCATGTTTTACCAGGGTAGAGCTTCAAACAGCGGTGTGCCTCATAGTGATTACAGCCATGTGTTTACAGGAAGGTGCAAAAAATAAGTGGATAAAGAAATAAATGAATGAAAATCTGTATATTAGACATTTGACATAGATTCAATAACACCTCAGGCAATTTCTCTCCCTTTCCAAATACTGATCCTTCAAACTAAGTCCTCGGGTAACCCTCAGACAAAACCAGAAGCAAAGGTGGGGAGAAGAAGCAGAAACAGAGCGCAGATGAAGTGAGAGACAGAGGGTTTATTTTACAGGTAGCCTGAGCTGTACGTATGAAAACACAGTGCTGAAAAACATGACACTACAGAAAATCTCTGCTTCAGGACTCAATCTGGGAGAAGGAAACGTAGGTCCAAGTCCTCCCCCGTCACCTAATGTAAGCGCTACATGGCACGATGCCCTCATCGGGGCAAGCTCACCCTTGTATTTACTGCTGAACTAGGGCTCTGGAATGCTAGCTGTGCAAAACTGCTAATTCAACTGCAAAGCCAGCCCTGGCCACCCCTTTTCGCACTGAGAGCTGTGCCAAGGCACAGACCGGCTATCATGCCGTGAGTGGACAGGGATTGATAGGCCTGAGGGCCAGAAGAGACTATGGTGATCATCCAGTCTGACTCCACACACACCATATGCTGTAAATATTTCACAGATGTATTATATACCACACAAGGACTTCTGGAGGCTTGAACCTAACAGCTCTGTGTATCCTGGGAGTCTGCTGCCTACGAGAGGGCATACAAATGTTTATTACATGTTGGAGGAAAATAACGAAGACCTCAATATTAAACAATGATATCTGAAGTACACCACAGACGGAGAATGTGGTGTGCTAGTAGTTTTCTGCCTTTTAGGGTTGTTATATTCCACAGCTAGCTGTCATTTGCTCTCCCTGGTGATACACGATGCAATGTCCTCACCATCTGCTGCATGGAACTCTCTCCACGCCCCTTTCCAGGAGAAGATGTACATGAGATTTTGCATGCCTGCATGTGCGTGATTTGTCCTGTGCCTGTACCTGTGGCAGCTATTTCAAGGAAGCACATTTTGCTGTCGAAAGAAGTGAAGTGCGGAGGTCTCATGATGAGACCCAGACTTAGGGGGTGAAATGGGTTTGGGTTTCAAACTCCCCAAGTTTTTGCAGTAAAGACTGACTAGGACTCCAGCGTGACAAACACAAGCAGGCTGAAGGACATACTGGCTACATTCAAATCAAAGGAATTAGGAGTGCATATGACCTCCCCTGTGTCAAGCCACACATTTAGATTTTCTAAATGATCTCAGAGTATGGTCTGGCCAATACTAGAAGCTCTTGACATAGAAGAAGTTTTCCAAGCTATACTTTGTTTAAAACATGATAGATTTTAGCTAATAAAACCACAGTGCATTCAGAGAATCCCAAAATATGTATAACGTAAGCCAGAAATAACTAGATGAACTTTCAGATCAGATGTTTTATCATATTCTTGAAATAATACTATTGATGTACCAAAAAAATTACTAACAAAAGCTCTGAGTAAATATAAGTGAAGCAACTCTATTGCTCTCAGTAGAACTGGGACGTGTTTACATCAGGATTAAACTAGGTGCATGCGTTTTTACTGTTCTCAAAGTCCTGTTTTGGTGGAACAACTTTTGCATTCCTAAACCTTTAGGAAATTCCCCACAGTACAGACTCCAGTGTTAGGCAGAGACACACTACTTCAGAAGGTTTCCTAAGTACCAAAAGAGTCAACAATACCATGCCTTATCAGAAAGAAATTATAAAAAGCAAAATTTTAGACCAGCACATAGGGTTCCTTTTTTTTAAGGCAGGAGGTGTTTTTAAATTGCCAGGTTAGTAAAAATGCAATATAGCCTGGCTTTTTAATAAAAGTTAATTTTTCATGGTGAACGGATTATGAGGTCTCCTGTTTTTTTTTTTATACACAAATATTAACTACAGGTTAATTGTATGCCATTGAACCCACTTGTAATTGTAGTCTCTACAAAGGTGACCTTATAGTGCATTGTAGTTTCTGGTGTGTGTCTGTAAGCTCCATTATTGGGATAATTTTGTTCTGGCCTCACAAATGCCTCTGAGAGTTTTAACTGACTGGACCCATTGCTGGATAACACTACATTGTACAGATATTTAAAGTTTTTGGAAAAATTTTGTTTGAGTGCATGAGTGGCTAACAGCAAGGAAAGAAAACTTAGGAAAGATTTACTAGAGCACACAAGTGTGATATGCATGTAGCTATCTTTTAAATAGAATAACTAGCCTCCTCCAGACATATTTAATGACAAGAGAATAAACTCAACTCCCAAATTAGTCCAAGTTCACAGCTAAAGTTGTTTTTTAGCTTTGCAGTTGGTACCCTTTCAACCACATCTAAATACAGCAAAATGTAACCTCCCAAATGCTGGGAACTGGCTAGGAGACCCATCCTCGGCTGCATCCACAACCACAGCTGGTGTGAAGCCACCTGAGCTCTGTGGCTTTTACCAGCATGGTCATCTGAACCGACCTTCTCCCTGAGGCTGGCAAATGGCTTGGTAGGGGAAGTTGTGGGCAGTTGGAAGAAATGGCCTTGGCTTCTCTACAGCACTTACTTCTAACACAACCCTTTGGTCATAATTTGAAAGTAATACAGAGCGCAGACAGGCAGCCAGCCCCAACATAGGATGGCAAGAGATGCCCCTTGACTACCTGGAATATTTCAAGAGAGACATTAAAAAGTGACCATAAGAGCCAGAATCCCAAATCTCATTAACTGTGTCCACACTGTACTTGACCTGAATGGCTCTGGGGTCCTGGCACTTGACTCCTGTGCCAGCCCCCTCCAGCAGCCTGTGCTCAGCTTGAGTTCAGCTTGACTTTTTACTGCCTGTAAATCCCTTTTGCCCCACAGCAAAGACAGGGTCCTCTGGGAAAGTCATTTTTTCTGTCTGACATGATCGCCATGAGGGAGATCAAACATCTGGAGACTGCGCAAGTGATGGGCCATGCCAGAGAAACCTGTTTTTAGGATACTGTAACCAGCTGATGCACCTTGGAAATGAGGTTTTCCCTCAGGAATATAAACTGCAATCTGCCAGACTAACAGGATATATATAGGAGGCCAATAAGTAATGAAAGAAATAGATATAAACAGATGATCCACCACCACCAGTACATAGTTGTGCCTTGGCAGTAGTACATTTACACATCCAAAGACACATGAACTGTAATGCAAATCAAAGTAATATGGTTGCAGGATGAAGCTAATCTCAGGGAAAGTGTAAGCATCTCCCAGTGACAGGACAGCCCACAATGTTTTGCATATCTATTTGGAAACAAACATTTATGGAAAGAGCTCATTTGTAGTTTGAGCCTTCTAACAGCCATCCCAGGCAGGTGCAGATCTTTACTGAATTTCTGAAGTTTCCACTGGACTGGAAGTGCATTAAGCTCAATAAATGCACAAACCTGCACAGGCCAACTGACATGGCAGGAGGTGGAATCAGAGGCTATCAGCTGCTGCTGTGTCACTTAGGCAGACAACACTCCTCTGAAGTTTTACGTGTGGCTTTGTTGAGTTTACGGCTCCTTTCTCACATTTCTTCTCAGGAGCAACTGAATAGCTCAAGAATATTGTTAACCCAGTGCAAAGGAAAATACATCCTGCTTAATGTATCGCTCTCTACAACTACCTGAAAGGAGGTTGTAATGAGGTGGGCATTGGTAGGACAAGAGGAAATGGCCTCAAGTTGCGCCAGGGGAGATTTAGATTGGATATTAGGAAAAATTTCTTCATCAAAGGGGTTGTCAGGCATTGGATATGGCTGAGTCACTGTCCCGGGAGGTATTTAAAAGACGTGTAGATGTAGTGCTTAGGGGGATGGTTTAGTGGTGGACTTGGCAGTGTTAGGTTAACAGTTGGACTCAATGATCTTAAAGGTCTTTTCCAATTTAAACAATTCTATGATTCTGTAACGTATGATTTTGCAGACCCAGAATGTTTCGCCATTTCTGTAAATTTGGCAATTTGCCATCTGGTCACACTTTCCTCCCTCTCAACCTGGGCAGTGTGATTTGTTGCCCTGGAAGAAAATTACTATTATGTTAGCAGTACACAGCAGCAACAGTTCTAACATCTGACAGAGCAGTAGTAAGTTCCTGACCTGACATTTAGAAGAGACTCTTTCTGACTCCAGTGTGCTTTGGAGTAAACCCTAAAGACCTTGTCCATGCTTTACAGCAGTAGTGTTGCTTGTGATCAGCGCTTGACTCTTCATCTGCTGTGGCTCCTGGGGTCTTTTTATTCTTTCTGAACATTCAGCTTACAGTCAAATGTCAGCTCCTCAAAAATAAGTGGTTGGCTTGTGGTTAAGGAATGGGAAGAAGAAGGCTCAGTTAATTCCCAGCTAGACCATAGGCATCCCAAGTGACACTGGCCAGATTGCTCAGGGTCTGGTTTGTTTCAGAAGCACTAAGCTCCCCTGAACCGAGCTGCTACCTAGTGGAGTTTTCATGTGCTTGGCATATTTGTGAATCAGGCCCTTAATGTCTCTGCTAACATCAACAGCTGTAGGGTATGGACAATCCTACTGCCTTTCTTTCACTTTTTATAAGCTGGAAGCTCATTAACAGGCACGCTTCTCTGAAGCGCTTGCACAGCACCGAGCACACAGAGCTACAGTGGATTTAACAGAGAAGCAAAAAACTAAGAGTCAAGGGGTAGAGACCCTCCCTATGAAAGGGTCAGCAGAAGGGGGTCCTCCCACACCCCAGAAAGCTGATCTGAATACACCAGAGGAAAAAAAAAAGACTATAATTCTCTCAAACGCACTTGGAAGACTATACAGGCTGACTCATGGGCACATCTAATGGGTTTCTGGCAGAGTGATTGCACCTCCTCATTTGAACTGCTCAAAATGAAGGCAGAATTTTAGTCACACAGAAATTACATCAAAAAGGAAAAGCCAGATGTTTTGTGAATCCCACCACTAATGAGCTACAAGTGCTGTTTTTTCCATTGTAAAAGAAAATTATGAATTTTTAAACATATACAAAACAAATTGTTTGTGATTACATTAGACCTTCAAAAGAAAATGGGAACATAAATTCAGAGATGAATAGCATAATATTGGATGCTTGCCTCACTGCTTGACTTCAATAACTTATCTCAATAAATCCCCCAGCAGAAAGCATCTTACGTACTTCAAGCCTGGAGAAGATGAGACACGAATGTTGGAGGAATTACAAGACAGAGGAGCTTTCTTGCAACAGTGAACAAGCTGAAAATTACAAGGTAATGGAAACTCAGCAGGAGGCCCCCGTACCCTGCCATTAGCTAACTCCTACAATGATTGCTGCAGAAATCACTTAGGTTATGTAAGCACTGTACACTGTTTCTGCACTTTGCATCTCTCTCCACCTAAAGCACACAGACAATTTAATTAGGCAAGAGGAGATACCTGAGCAACAGGGACTTTGGCTTGCAGATGAAACACAGCTGCCTCCCCGACCGAACAGCAGCCCTTCGTCCCAACATGACCGTCTGCCTGTCTCTTCTTTGTTGCACTTCAACACCGGCTGTACAGATTGGTTTATTAAAGCATTTACCATTTTTAAGCCAACATAGCCCCAGCCTCCCTGAACCACGCTACTGCGGTGACTGTGGAGCTCAGGAAAATAAAGAATTAACAGCAGGAGAGTACTAGGCTTGAGTTGCTTAAAGGGCAATTAGTGCCTGTCTCTCATGCTTCTTACCATGGTCTTATCCCATGGAAACACTTGTTATTCCAGTCTGGGATAAGAAGTCAGCTTCATATAAATGGCCCTGTGCTGTGGCTCTTATTTTACCAACCAGGAGGTTAATGACAGTAAGACATTTTTCCACTGTTGAAAAGGAAGAAGAAAGCCAACCCAGCAGGTGCAGTATGGCAGAGCAGAGTGGGAAGTGCACTTACAAGGCGGCACAAGAAAGTGGGAAGAGGCAAACACTTCCTCCAAGAGATACGACACAGAAGCAGAGGAAATCCTCTGCTGAGAAGTTAGGAGCATGAAGAAGATACAGGGGAGATCAGGTTAGGCTTTCCCTAGCAGCTGGGGAAGGAGAGAGCAGTAGTAATGGCTAATGGAGCATCACTTCGTATTTTGAAAATGGCGCTGGTGCTGTGAGCAGACTTACAATGCCGACATGAGGAGGCACAGCACCAGGATTGTGGAGCAGGGGCCTTGATTGTAGGCTCTGCACATTGCAAAAAGGCCCTCCCAGACAAGGGGCCACCAGCAGAACATCACTGTCCCCCAAAATTTTACCCTCTAAGAACTGCTCTCTCCTACCCTCCTTTATGCTATCACATCACAAAGCCATCAGCAATCTGTCCTGAACCCTGAAGGTTAAGCGTCATTTGGTCTCAGAAAAGCTAAGTGAATGAGAGGCCCATGCCAGCTTGAATCTCCTATTTCTTACCCCTCACTATAAAGTTTAACCCTGGGCTCTGTGCCACTGGCCAGGCCTGGCCCTAGCTCAGTTGAGTTTTAGAGGCAGAGAAGAGAGCTTCTCCTCCAGGGACGACAGCAGCCACAGAGAGAGGTTTTACTTATCATAGCAGAGAGGAAACACAAGTCACAGGAGATCAAACTGCAAGCTGATTTTTGATCTTAGGTGCTTAAAAATAGGCATCTAAATACATACTTAGGCATTTACATGTCTCTGAAATATTTTGGGGCATGACAGCAAAAAGCTTGACTCTGAGGAACTTCAAGCTAGATACGACTTGACACTTCTGATAGCTGTGATCTCATATTCTCAACATGTGAGTCAGGCCCCACCTTGCCTGATGTCCATCACAGCATCATCTGGAGAGAGGTCAGAATCAAGCCCAGACTGGGATCAGTTTAAAGCATGCCTTAATGGAAATTCTTGCAATGCATGTGTAATTCTTTGGCTCCATCTCAGCTCTCAAAGAGAGGGCTGGGAGTTATTTCCTGAGAGGTAGTGCCCTGCATGGAAGCCCCTTCCATGCTATCAGCATGTGCTACAACCATCAGCAACTCCTTTGATATACACTGCTTGCATTTAAACTCAACCCTCCTCCAGCATTTTCCAATCAATACTATGCCAGGATTTCTGAGATACCTTGGTATTTTCCAGTAACTATGACAGAAAATGCGAGATATACTGCAAATGCCACTGAAGCCACTAGATGACATTTATTCCTGTGCCAGACTTCAAATTCAGTTGGACAGATTGTGTTCTGACCTGCAGGAGGGAGGGATTTCACCCTCTGTGTCTCTGAGATGCTTTCATGGTGGTGACTGTTACATCCCCAGTATGAAATATGCAGATACAAAGCCTTGTCTCTCACTCTATTCTAAAATAATTGTTTCTCTAGAATCAGTAAGATGATGGGTATTAACTGTTAAATATTCTTGTCTTTCTTCTGTATCCAGAGGACAAGAAATTTAGAAACGTTGGTACTCTATGTGCGAAACTGAATCTCAGATCCCAGAACGTGCTTTGGTTTTTATGGATTTCATTTCAGGAGTTGGTTGAATTTTTAACTCAAATCAATAAAATGCATGGATGCATTTACACACTCATCCAGCTTTCCCGGGCACATTAGAAGATTACCAAGTTTGCCTGATTCTAATTAAAAACAGACCAGTGGGCAATCAATTTAACTTACACCAACTTGTAATCACAACATTTGCTCTACAGCTCTACAAAAACATGTGGTAAGGGAGGAGGGGCTTCTGTGGGATTTTTGTGGTGCTGTCCTGAAGAACCTCAGAGCAAATCACTTGTGATAAATTTTAGTGTGAGAACTCATTGTTTTAAAATCATCTCAATATTACTTCATACTACAATAAAAAGGAAGATGTTGGGAAATAAAAACTGTAATATTCTCTATGAATTGCCACTTATTCCACTCCTCCCACTGTCTGACCAGGTTACTTACATGATAAGCTGTCTTTGTTTTTCAGTCTGGCTGCTCACTTACCTGTGCTAGGTGTTTCTATGAGCAGATCTCTCATTACTGCTGCCACCTGACCATTCAAAAGTGGAGTTCCCCTCCTCTTCTGACTTTCCTTTTTCTCCATCACTATTCGGGCTGTAATGAGGACAAACAATATGCTCAAGTTCTTCAGTTCCATAACCACCCTTCCCTTCTGAACTGATTTTTTATTAAAAGGATTCCTGAAGAGTTATCCTACTACTGTTCGACCAGTACCTCAACTTGCATGGTCTGTGCCTGATTTAACCCAACAAATAGACTGTTTTCCTCTCCGTCTTGGCACTTTGTACAGCCAAGGAGTACTTGCAGCCTCAGCATAACATTATGGCAAGACAAAGTTTCCTGTGCAATGAAGACAAGCTAAAGTGCTTCCTTTTCCCTATCACCATATGATGTTAAATTCCATACCCCATCCCCAGCAGTAAAAATCCATTCACAATTTCTCCTAATTCAACCTCTGTCAATTAAATGACAGCAAATAAAAGACAATTTTAATGGCACTCCATAACTAAAATGACACTGCAACAATTTTTGCTTTATTGCTCACTTGTGTCATATCAAGTATTGCACAATTCTGAAAAATATATCCCCAGATGAAGGGAAAAAAAAAAAGAAATAATGGAGGAAGGAAGCAAAACTAGTGAAAGAAGAGACCAGAATCTGCTTTCTGTTCTTGGGTTTACACGGTTCATCTCTTCTCTAAGACCAGTCACAGTTCCATGCAGCTAATGAGGTGACTGGCAGACGCCTAGAGTGAAGCTGGTCTTTCACAGCAATTCATGTTTCCATCTTTTATTTGCAATGCCAAGACACGCAGCTATTGCCAGATGCTGAGTCAATGTTGGATTTTCAGAGAAAAAAAAAATACACAGTTCAAACCTGTGATTTAATAATTTGAAGTACTGCATTGCCTCTGCTTCCTTGGAGATATCTGATGCATAGGAAAACTGAAGTACTTACTGTTGACATTAACTTGTTTCAGTAAGGATTCTTATTTGTTCTGAATGATCTTCAAGCACTGGAGAGTGTTAAAGGCACACCATCAACCAGGAAATGCTTATAATGATAGTTATTTGTCAAACATTTTCTCACCACTGGATATCTGCAGGATGGATGTGGGACCAGACAAGAAACAGAATCACTGAATAATTTAGGTTGGAAGGGGCCTTTGGGGTTCTTTAGGCCAACCTCCTGCTCAAAGCTGTCCCACCTAGATCAGATTGCCAAGGACCTTGTCTGTTTTAAAGTCTCCACTGGTAGAGAACCCATAACCTCTCTGGTCCTCTGCTTGTGTCTGATCACTCTCATAATGAAACTGTTTTCTTTATATCTGGAAAAGTATATCTAAAAGGGTTGTATATCTGGAAATGTTTCCTTATTCCTTTTCCTTTATATCACTGCAATTTCCTGCACTGAACACTGTATTTGTCACCTCTTCTCCTAACAGAGGTAAAGCTAGAATCAAGCTGTGTGGAAACCTTTGACAGCATCAGTATTTTGCGATATTCTGTAATAAGCAGGCCCTGTGCTCATATCCACAGATGTGTTAAGTCTTACCTGGATCTAAGGTCTAACTCTGAAGTTACCAAAGTTAATGAGAGCTTTCCCGTTAGTGATACCTAACATCCCTTGATGTCAGTGACAATTTGTGAATGCTCAACAACATTTTTAAATTATTAAATAAGGACTCAAGTGAAATCACTACTAGCTGGGATTTGATGGGCTATTGTATATGCTGCAGTAACTTGCACTGTCAACCAAATTCATGTTTTCACAAAAATAACAGGGATCAGTGAATTTACTAGAACGCCTGAAGCATGTCAGCACAAGAGACATGACAGTAAAAGAACTGCTATCACCAGCTGAGGCATTGAGCTCAGTGGTCTGAAAGCAGCTCTGGCTGGTACTTTGCTTATCATTAAGAAGGAAGCTGTTCAGTTTCTCTCCCAATATTTGCTGCCGTAGACCTCAAATATAATTCTTTCTGAACAGGAAAGCACTCCACAGATGAATCAGTTCCATTTGCCACAAACTGGTCTGCTTCATAATTGATTTTCCACAGACAATTGATTTAAACTTTTTAAACCCCTCATGATAGTAGAATTAGATCTGAGTCTTTACAGTGCCCTACAGTTGCAGGGCGAGCTCTGAGCTACATTTCTCTTTCACAGAGTTCTGCTTAATTGGACTAAGGGGACAGAGTTCAAGGGCAAGCCAACAGAAGGTGTTTTATTTAAACATAGCCCTAAAGTACCTGTAATGAAAAAATGTGTCTCCCATTCCCATGTATAAATGACAGAAGCAATGTTTCAATTCCATTTACCTCTTTTGGCTAGGTGGTTAACACAGAAACCTGATGTATTTTATCCCATAGCATTAGTTTAGGGAAATGTGTTTATTATGAATTTCATTATAATATACTTAGCACAGTCCTTTCAAGTGATGACTAAAGATTTATTTAGGAACTAATTCAGCACCAACTACAGTTAAAAAGAAGCTTTCACATGTCAGTGGAAACTGCATTGGATCTTTACTGGCCATTACGGTTAAAAATACTCGGTAATAGAGCTGAGGGAAAGCAATTAAACATTTTCACATGCAGCTTATTGGCATAAAGCACTGGGAGAAGTAATGTTGTTTATTATTTCCAATAAGTTTTCTTATTACGATAGGTGGGAAATACCAAACCTCCATGGCTGTGTGAATGTGTGTCCTTCTGACAAAAGTTTAGTTTGGCATTCCAGAATCGGGAGTTCCCAACAGCCACTAGAAACATTTTCACCCACATTAGGAGAGTCAAGCAGCAGCAGTAATGAGCCCTCTGCCCGTAGGGCCACCTAGCACAGCCATCTTTGTTCTGTGGCTATGCTAGGTGGCCCTACGCTCCATGCAGTGCTCAGCAGCTTGCTGGCATGCAGACAATGGCATGCAGATGTTCTGGACACCTCGGAAGTCTTTTTGCACGCCACTGCCAAGGCCCGGCATTGTCCCTGACCCCACGGTCGCCAGCTCCCTGCTGCACTCTGGGCTCTCCCTGTGCTCGGTTCTGCCCCAGTTCTGGCCCAAAGGTCTCTCACAAACACCCCCAGCACACTCTGGGAAAGAGCAGTCTTCCATACTTCCCAAGGGTTTGACCTGACCCAGTAGCTCCCTTTCTGAAGGCAGATTATTATGGTCAAAGATATATAAACACCATCTACCACAATCACACATTCCTCTTTTCTTACTATCCCCTTTCCTTTCTCTGATTAACTCAATCCCATTTTCCCCTAGGAGTTTCACCCAGAAATAGGGCTTGACATTCAAGAGAGGAAAAAAGCAGCAGGGATTTCCACATAGTCCATCTTGCTTTTCCATCTGCAAACAGAGCCAGAGCTTGGTTTGTGAATGCTATTCCGGGGTACTGCAGTATCTGTCTCCAGATAAAAGCTGTGATAAATTCACCAGTGGTCTTACTTGATCTGTCAGCCCTACGCCAAGAATTCCACTGGCCCTGCCTGATATGAATGGTGTCCTGTGTGGTGCCATAGGAGGTGTCCCCACTTTGCAAGACAGTGGAAGCCCCCAGCAGCTTCTTCCACAACCATTTTTTATCTGAACATCCTGCAGCACTCTGCAAAAGGGTGATCATCTGTGGCTTCGCTACAGATGGGCAAAGCAATGTGGAAGGTTTGCCTGCGTTCATCCCAAGGGAAGCTGGGGGCATGGGCAGGGCAGGATGGTGGCTCCCTCTGTCTCTGATAAGGGGCCACAGCACATGGTCTTGCATTTCCAGGCCCACCAGGGAACATCTGCCATTGCACAGGCAGCTTTACCAGTGCTGGGTGGACAGTTGCTCAGACAGTTTCACAAGTCCAGTGATGACCCCAAGACATTAATTCCCACCCGCTGCATTCATGTTCCTCCTTCCTAAAGCACAAACTGTGGTAGCCAAACAGTCTCACACTGAAACAATCAGCTCAGGACAAAGCCAAAGACAATTGCTATTGTCTTCCCTATTGTAATACCCAAGAAACAGGCTCCCACTGCCTCTCCCCACCACATAAAATTAGGCTGTTTGTTTTTTTTCACTGTGACACTATTAAGTTAGTCTGAATTAATAGACAAGCCAGTCAATAGAAAGGTTACTTCTTATGGCAAGCATACAGGACACCCAGCTGACAAGGTGTTTTTCATATTAGAACAGCAAGGTTTTTAGTAGAATGTAAATGTCTTTAATCACCCAGGCTAAACAGCACTAAGCACAAGTTCAAGGTGACTCCAACAGCTCCTATTGAAAACCTGCATTTTCATCTTCCATAGATTAATTCGTATTTTAATTGCTCATATCACTGATTGAAGTGCTAGTGAAGGCAGCGCTTTCATTCCTTTGATCTCCTGCTTTCACTACACACAGGCAAGGTTGGACATTAGGCAAACCTACAAAATTGCTCTGCTTCAGAAGAGAGCATGTGGCACAAGGGTGGAATGGCTGAAATCACACAGCATGAGCGGCAGCAAGGCCTGGGGACAGGCTGCCTCATGTTTCTCCTGTTATCCCATACATTTAATTGCTTATGCTACTACCAAACCAAAAGAGACTTCATCAGTTTTACCAAAATTTGAACCACAAAGATACTCGGAGAATCCTTTTTTTGCAGTGACCTTGCAAATTTCCACCCCAGGGACAGAGTCCTGCACGTGGTCTGTAATGCAACCTGCCCCTTGCAATGTGTGGCTGTAGCCTTGAGTCTCCCATCCTTCACCTGGAGTTAAACCAACTAACAAAATACCTCTTCCTATGCAAAGACCAGTCGGTAAGCCACTGCTTCACAAAGGGGACAAACAAGAACAGCTGCGATAAATGCAGATAACATCACCACTAGGTTGGAGAAGGGACGATGAGACCTTTTGTTCTTGCCACAGCACACCAGTGAGGAGCTTTTCAAGAAGCTAAAAGGAGAAAAATTCAAAGCTAGCAAAAAGAAATATTTTTATACTGTGATTAGCCTACAGCACTCATTGCCATGGGATGTTCCTGGAAGAAAAGCAAAAAAGATTTGAAAAGGCATTGTAAATACATATGCCTATCATGGCTGTCTAAAGTTGATGGCTGTCAAAATGGGGGAAGGGATCTTAATATTTTCTTTCAGTGTGGGCTCCTGTGAGGCATTTGTTCCTCCTCTGTCTGTGGGGGGTTTCAACACTTACAGTCTAAGGTATCTGCTTCTGATGCCTGTCAGAGGGAAGACCGTGAGCTAGAGCTGCTGCTGGTGTAGCCAGCCTGGATGGTCCTCTATTGTTGATGAGTGCTGACATCAGTAGAAGCTAATGCTACTTAGCACAAGTACCAGCTGAACCATCAATATATTAAAGAAAACCAAAAACCAAAAAACAACCCCACAACATTGCATTCTTCACTCAGAAAAGCTAAGCACAACTTTTTTCCCTCCTTTTTTGTCAGGAGTGTAGCATCTCTGATGGGCTTCCACTGAGGGCATGAGCATACCCCTTGGCAAAAGAAGCCTGGTCATTTCTGAAAAACATGTTCATGGTTCAAAGTCCAATGTTTCTGTGTTAACAGAATACGTTTTGCACAAAGCACTGTGTACACCACCTATTTCTGCACATTTCAAAGCCCCAGTGAAGTCATGCATACCAGCAAGAGCTCTCTCTCCGGCTCTAGACATAGGGACTGCAGTTGGGCCACAGTCTGTCCCTGCACTGGGGGTGATTCTTTTGGAGAGGAGAGAGGAGCTGATGCCCCTGGGAATTACCTGTGCCAGTAGCCCCCATCCTCCTTTCAGCTGAGACCAAGGTCTTTCACACCAACCTGTCACCTTCCTCCCTGCCAGACCAGTTTGCCCAACTTTAGATTTGTACTTCCTCCTTTAATTTGATTAGTGACAGCTGCTATTATCTGAGGAAATCTAAATTGCCTCTTCCTGTGCTAATGAATCACTGTACTATGTGTGTGGGGATTAGAGAACAAGATGGATTTATTCATACGTTTCTAATTAAAGGGACAGTTCCACTGTTGCAGTGGCTTTTGGTGAAGGGGTTGTACCAGGTTTTGGAGGTGGAGAGCCACGGGTTGTCACTTCTAATTACAAGCCACACTTATACCTATATATTTTCTCAGACTACAACTAGTGAGGGAAGATACAAATTTACGTGCACGGAGCAGGGCAGCCATATCAACAGGGATGTCATGTTAAACTCTCTTGTCTGCAGGAACCAGTTCAGGTCCAGCACAGTGCTGCTGCAGCTGCACTGCCTGTTCCAGCAGCCAGAATGACTTTAAACCACCTAGTGCCTGGAGGTGGGCAGAGGTACCAGGGGAAGGGTCATCCTAAATTGACTTCTCTCCTACACACTTTCTTAAGCATCCTTTTTATCTGTCAGATAACAAATCACAGCTATCTGTCTGATTAGATTTTGGGTCTGACTGAGGCTAACCACTCTTACCTAAGATTTTTAAGTTACAGTTGCTCAGGCCTCTAACATGAGAGACTTTAATGATTTTGTTTTCAAGGTAACTGGACACTTAAAGAACCACCATCCAGTTTGTAAAATGCTAGTGAAGGATTTTGTAAACTAAGCCCAATCACAGCAACAACAGACCTGTTTGCAAGAAGATGTGATCTGAAAACTGATGCTCCAGAATTCCTCTCATTTAGTCTGCTTAGGAGAGTGCAAATTAAAAAAAAACATACTTGCATATATTCTTCTTATCTCATACCTAATGCCAGGAACTAGAAGAGATGGCTCCCAGCCTCCCTGTGCAAAATATAATGGAGCAACATGTCTCCTGCAGTACAGCAGAGAAATGGGACTGGTCAGGAACGGCACTGCACCATCTTCACAACCACAGCCCAAGCCAGCATCCTGAAATGCCACCAATAAAAAGCATGGAGAAAAAGAAAGTCCAAGGGTACTCATGACTCACTCTCCAAATCAGGTCAGGTTTTTGGAGAGGAGAATGTCTAATCTGGTGTGGCCATTCTTACATAATTAATTTTATATGGAGGATCTTAACTCTTCCATGGGATGAACCCATAAGGAACTCTCATACAGGGAATTGAGGAAGGTCTTTCTTCTTGGACCCAGCTTTTATTCTAATTCTTTTGGCCCTGATTTACCTAAATACCAATGCAGTATCAGTAGGATTAAGACAGAACACGTGAATAAAGCACATCCAGGAAGATGAGGTGCTCAGCTGTTCCAAGATGTTCACTGCAGCCTTAACTGTTCAGAAGCAATCTTGAACCATTGAAATCACCAGAAGTCTCTTCATGGGCTACATCTCTGGCTTTGGATCAGACCCTGATTCTCAGCAGATGTAAATCCCTGCATCTCCACTGAATTCATCAGAACTGTGCCAGGTTAGGTCAGCTGATGCTCATGACCTTTCTCTTCACAATAATTCAACATGCATAATTACCTGCAAAAGCATTTTGCTGACAACAGTCTTCTCTTCTCAAATGAACAATTTTTACTGCGTTCCCAGGTTCTACATCTTCTCTAATAAACATTGTACTCTAGGTGGATTATCCATCACCATAAAATCATTCATTCTTTCAGATACAGTTAATTCTAATGAGGCTGGCATGGACTAACAAGCCATTGATTCATATTTACGGATACAGTAAACAGCTCTTGATTTCTTTCAATCTCTACACCTGAGCGCGCTAAATAGATTTAGCCAACGCCACACGCTGGACACACACCTACCTTATTACTGGGAGATATCCAAACATTTCCTACAAAGTTATCACTGCACTTCGCTGTGGATGACGAGAAACTAAGAGCATATCAGTATGAAGAGACCTGCAGGATAACTTGATTTCCTGTAGTCATTTCAAATAAATGAACAAGATTCAGGCTTCAGTTATCACTTTGTAAAGCTGACTCATAGCTCCAGGAAAAGCCTAAAGAAGCAGAAACGCTTTTCATTGTAGATTCTTTCATTGGAGGTAAAAACATTAGGGGCACCCAGACTGCTGTTATAGTGGAGGAAGAAACAGTCCCCAGCTTAACCCCAGCTAATTTTGCTGTTGGGGAGCTCACTGCTGTGCTCAGTGGTAGCTCAGACTGACGGCAGCAGAACCAGATGGAGAACCCCAACCCCAAAACTGCTATTCAGAACATAAAAAGAAAAAAAAAAACATCTTCAAAAACGTTTGAGCTACCTGGCCCAAACTGCTGTTCTCCATACTCCTCCTTTCATTCAGATGCCTGAATTTAGCCTGTACGAATCACCCTATAATAAATCTCTGCACAGACTTGATATATAAATTGTAAATTTTTCAGTATGTGAAAAGGGCAAGTCCCAGGATTAGAAGCTAACCTGGGACTCAAAGCATGAGTGGTCCAGTCAGTCTTGTATTACAAGGCCAAAAGGGTCTTCAAGACAACATATAATTTATCCCCTTACTTATTTGCCTACATCCTGGTGTTGTGTTTCAGAGACACTCACTTGCCCCAGCTGCAGGGCCTCCCAAGGCTGTCTGTTCCAGTCCTCACCATATATTTCATTAAAAGATTTTCATAGCAGGCAATCTGAATCTCCTTGGCTGCAGTATAAAGCCTAAACATCCTTGTTCTATCTACCACAGATAACAAGGACAAATTACTCCCTTCCCCTTTTTAAGTGTTTTAAAGATGCTTCCTCTCCCCTTAGCTGTACTCTGTCTTAAGTACATGGTCTTCCACAGGCTCCTTATGCTTCTGCTCTCCACTGGTAACAATGGGATGACAGCACTGTGCCTCCCTTCCTCCGAGGGACAAACGCATTTAGAAGATTATAAGTTTCAGATACTACTGTAGGCAGTATGAGTTTTTTCAAGGTACTTTGAAGTGATGGATAGCATTGTCAACTGTAAATTTAGCTCAAGCATTGGAAAACAAGAGCATTTCCTCACAACAAATTCAAGTGGTCTTCTGCATCACCCCAAAGTCATCACAGAAAGCCACCCTGCAGCATGTGCCAAGTGACTACTGCAATGTTCCACCATCTGCAGCTAAAGTCGGGAGGCTAGACTATGAAAATAAGTAATAGGAAACTTCCATGAGAATATGCCACTTCATTGGACATATTCTATTTGTTCTTAGCTGCTACATTGAGAAGATTGAGCAGCAGGCATGCAGAGTAACCACCAACGTGAAAGGGGGCCTAAGGGGGCTCCCACTGCATGGACAGCACAGTGCACATGCTGAATCAGGCCCAAGTAACAGAGGAGCTACAGCTCCTGCCTTCTGTCAACACCTGCATAATTCTGACATGCAATACAAACAACAATTCCTCCTTTGCCTAATTAAGAGATGTTAATTTAAGTGTGGTTTTCAGTGTTTGCTTAAAGAAGCACAATTCTGCTTTCACAGCATAAAACAAAAATCTCGAATAAGCTTCAAAGACAGGGCCTTGGGTTTGGGTCACTAAACAAACAAACTGGCTTTGACTTCCTGAGATTCACAGATCATAAAAACCTACTGCTTGTTATGTTCTTAGAAGACAAATTCTCAAGTCTCAGGGGAACATCTACTAAACAGCTCCTATCTCAACAGTAAGTGGATGTATGCACAGATTAGACAAAACTGAGTTTTTAGACATTTAAGCATTTTAGACGTCCATGTTTTCAGAAGGTGCAGAGCGACAAAATGGATGCTCGGCTTTTTTTAAGCATTTAAGTGGGGGACTTAAATTAGAGCAACGTGGCTCCCCATATAACCTATGCAAGTAAGCAGTACTTGCTAAGGTCTGGCCTGTCCTCCTCCTTCCCCAGACTATAGAGGGATCTCCATGGTAGCCAGGTTCCTAACTTAACTGCTCCAGTTCTCAGTAGGATAAACCTGGTTGTAATTGTAGCTAAGTCTTGAAACAACCTGGGGGATGCATCTCTTTTCCCCAAATCCACTCAGTTCCAAGGGAACAGGAATTACTACAAGCACTATTTCTTGCATTCAGCTTGAGAATATGTCTGGAAAAGCTGTCACACGATACATGGGTTTGCAGAACAAGGCTTGGAAACACTTGGGAAGCATTTGAAAAGACCCAAGCCCAGAGAATGAATCTCTAGCCACAGTTCCTTCTTCCTTACTCCTTTATGCTGCAAGACATGCAGAGAAGATGGGAAAATGAGGGTCCTTCTACATTCAATAAGGAGTAGACTCAAATATGGAGCGGGTACTCAACGGAGCTATCACAAGAGCTATGGATACATATAACCCCCATCGTATCTACAGCACCGCTGTGCCCAGGGCAGTTTGGAGGTGCCCTAAGAACAGCCTGTGAGTTACCAATGGGGTGCTGAGCCTGAGGCTCTGACGCCTCACCTGCCAGGGCAACATCCTGCAGTGTTAAATAAGCTCCTTAGCATAGAGTTCTATTGTATTCTATTGTATTCTAAAATGAAAGAAAACAGGATGGGAAATAGACTACATTCAGGGCTCCAATAAACCAGCACTGTAGGATTTATCACTATCAGAGGGTAAAGAAAGGGAAAAAGAAGCTAAACCTTGGTATTATTAAATGCAAAATGTAAAAACATTTAAAGTGACACCTTCATGAAGAACGCTTTTAAATTATTCACAGTCAATGCAATACAATCCACAGCTAATTACAGTCTATACATGCAAATGAAAGTAATGATAATCATAATTACTTTGCACTTATATACTGTAGCAATTTTCATCTGAAGACCTCAAAGTCTTCATAAACATTAATTAATCCTCCCATCACCCTGGTGTGCGAGGTAACTGTTACCATAATTCTCATTTCAGAGACAGGTAAACTGGGGTTCAAAGAGGTTAAGTGATTCACTTATTGTCACATTTTGGTGCTGCAGGTGGGATCCAAATGGATGAAACATCTCGTCTGAGGGCAGTCATTACACACTACTGCCTGGTTACAGGTGTTGGGGCTATGGGAGCAGAGGGGTGTGGTATATTGAGACGGAGCAGGCGAAGGGCAGATTCTTGAGCTGAGGAACAAGAGTTTCACAAAAACACTTCACTTATACTACAACGACAGCACTATATTTGTAGCGCACCACACTGCAGTAGTTCCACTGCTGAGATCCATACATTGACCCTAAAAGCGCTGACACTGATTTTAGGGTTTGATTTTGCCTTCCACAGAGTTGTTTTATTTTCTTTTGTTTTGCTTCTTCAAAGAAAATAATATTATAAACCTTTGTCTAGGAGACAGGTTTGCAGAGAAAACAGCAAATACCAGAATCGCTGCTGTTATCAGCTTTGGTTTTATCTAATAAAGACCTTTTATTTGGACTTTAAAAACACAAAGTGAGAGAATATGGTGCATTGCTGGGAAACAGGGATGAATTTACAAAAGTTTTTGGCACATGGGTTCAGATCAAGCCAACCAAGTTAGTCCTGTGCCTTCTGGTTTCTGTACATAGGCTCCAGGCTCTCAAGAAAGCTTCACCACCAGGTAATGCTAAGCACAGAAGGGCAATTTGGGCTGGATGCATCCAGGAGGCAGACACCTATGGGCTTCACAAGTTAGGTATCCATCTCTCACTGACATCCCATTAAATTTTGAGACTCTGGAGGAAGAAACATTTTACTGTGCTTCTGCAGCACCTGCCGTAGGGCAGCAGTGAGGCAAACTGATAGGTGCTACCACAATAAAAGTAATTGGTCTAATACAACGCAGACCCCCCAGGACAGGTTGCTGGTTCTTTCTTGGGCTAATGATCAGAGTTGCAGGATGCAAAAGATGAATGAACTTGAGAAATCCCCTCGGCAGAATATCTGACAGTCCAAGACACAACAGAACATAACTTCAAACTCCTCTCACCTGTAATTACTTTTCTGGATTTGCATCCTGTGGCTCAGAAAATGCACTCAGATTTTGTTCTTACCCATATTTCTAAAGGCCGTTGTGTGTTAATCATTGTCTGGTACCATAAAATGCAACAGCCATCAATATCAAACCTGCCAACTTAACAGACTCTTGTAATGGGTACATTTCTATAGACCTACACAATAAGACTAATTGCATGGGCTTGCTGTAAAAGCCAGAGGTCCTTTGATTACTAGCTGTTTTGTACCATGAAAGTGCACATTACTTATTTAAAAGATGGACTTATAATTATTGTAAGCTCTAAGTAATTACCTATAATTTTGGCAAGTGTTAGAAAAACTGATAGTCTAGCAAATTCAGGTTTTAGTCATTAGTAAGCTCATAATTACATTTAAATTGCAAAATGAGAATTATGCAATTTATCTCCCCAATAATGCATAAACATTACAGTGATTGTAGGTTTTAATGGACTATATTATTACTATAAAAAACAGAGCAGTGATGGGCAGTGAGGGGCAATTTGAGTTCATTGCTGTTATTTTACATTATAATTGCTTATCAGTGACTGCACAGTGATGGTTCTTCTCCTTGATTAACATGGGATAAGTCCATTCCACCCATCAACTGTACTGGAAAATAACAAAACTTACTGAAGAGTCACTAAAAAGAAGTGATTAATCTTATATCAATACAGGACTAATTGCTGTAGGTAAACAATCTAGAAATCACATATTTACTCATTCTCTATCCCTTAAGTAAAGCTGAATTCCCAAGTCATGCTGTTTTGGGTAGGCTTGCTTCTTCATTCAGACTTTTCAGGATCTGTTCCCATATACTCCTTACCTATGCCTGAGGCTATTCAGTGCTACTCCACCACCTATAAAGAACAAGAGTGAGTAAAAAAACGCAACCAAGTAATACATACACAAGAGGATTTTTCAAATGCTGCTATTCCAAAGCAGCCTGCACATCAAGTGCATTAGTAGCAAAAGTACAAGTACATTAGCAGCAAAAAGGGAGCCATGGAGGATCTCCATCCCTTGTTGGATGCAGGGGGAAACATGGTCACCAGGGATGAGGAGAAGGCTGAGGTACTTAATGCCTTCTTTGCCTCAGTCTTTAGTAGCAAGACCAGTTCTCCCCAGGGTATCCACCCCCAAGAGCTGGAAGACAGGGACAGGGAGCAGGATAAACCCCTCATAATCCAGGAGGAAGCAGTTAACAACTTGCTACGCCACCTGGACACTCATAAGTCTATAGGGCCGGATGGGATCCACCCGAGAGTGCTGAGGGAGCTGGCGGAGGAGCTTGCCAAG
>VZTL01012589.1:0-13393 GCA_013400535.1 Scopus umbretta
AATCACAGGTACTAAACACTGACCAATAAGGTCCCATTCAGGCTTGAACAAAAAAAAAAAGAATAATATAAACATATCCACCTCTGAGAGCTGAGATTTAATTATAAAGTAAGTAAGTCCAATGTATATTAGAAGAAAAGAAATAGACAGTATCAATCACCAATTATAACAGGCACCAAGTCATATCCATCAAACTAACCAGTGCTAAGTTTTTGTAGGTACCACACAGTTTTGCAGGTGAAAACAGGATCTCCTAGATATGAGAAACATAATGAAAAAGAATTCAGATGTCCATCTGAAAGTGTAACAAATTGGCAAAGAAAGCTTATGAGCAAACAAAGTGAGAATACATCTTTGCTACTGGAGAGCAGATGCCGTGAAGAAGCAGCAGAAAATAGAAGGAGAAAGTCAAATTTATTGGGATGTGGCTGGAACTGCAAGCCTGGAATTCATGGAAGTAAAGCAAACAAATTATTTGAAGAGATCTCCAGTCTGAAGAAGATTTGAGCAAGTGAGAAAAAGGGAGCTAAGAGAGAAAAAAAGAGGCCATAAATTGCTTAGGGAGTAAGTGGAAGGACTTGAAAAAAACAGAGGGCCTACCGGCAATGGGATGAAACTAAATAATAGATGGAAAAGACTTCAGGTATACATGACATCTTTCTGCCATAGGGATGCACGTGGTGCAGAATAACCTAATCCCTGGCACTAATGGGTTACAACTGAGCACATGGTTGCATTCACAGGGGACCTTCAAGACACAGCGCAGTTCGACTACTGCAGTTACACCTTGCCTTCAGGCCAAAAATTATTTGAATCCAGGGTGTCAAAAAATGCTGACATTATGCAAAATGAGTGTATATAACTTACAGGACCTAATTAATAACCCTAGACAAGTCCTGGAGATGCCCTGAATGCAGGTTCAGCTCAGTTCTAATGCTCCAGTCCACTCGATGAAGAGAAGGTACACTGAGTTCAGAGACAATAGTTTTCATTTTCTATAAACATTATTTATCAAAATACACCTAATTTTTTATGATAACAGAGCAAATTTTTGTACCACAAAGTCCAGTATCAGGACAAGGGTAAGCAGTTTTCTTAGAGTCTTAGCTTTGAAGTGACTCAACTCTACATGAATCTCAACTTGTTTTTTTCTTCCCCTTTCTATCCCTTTTTCCATCTTTCTGCCTTTGAAACCTGTAATGAAAAGCTTTAAAACTTGATAAAAATTAGGCAATGACGAACTATAAAGCAATTTCAAAGAATCATTATTAGCATCTTTCGAACTGCTGTGATTTTTGTCAGGTCAAGTAACAATTTAGGTCTGCAGGTTTACTGTGCATTGTCTTCTAAAAGATCACTTTTCAAGAGACCACCATCCATTACCACTGAAAAGAAATATTAACTGAAATATTGACCTGCAACTCATTTGTGCTTCCTTACCTGAACACAAACTGACTGGATAAATAGCTGTGGGCTTAATGGCACACTCAAAGCATCTTCCAGCATATTAAAATAAAAAAAAGGATCTAGCTTCTGCCTAGTCATTCAGTTTTCTTAGTAAATTCTTTGTGTCTCTGTTTGTGAAAATTACAATAAAATCAATATTTGTAGGAGTCAAGGGAGAAAGGAAGTGATTACCGTACTGAAAAAAAAAAAAACCACCAACAACCAAAACAAACCAAAAAACCACTATGAAAGCCCATAGGCCAAAAGTTTTCAGACATATGCCATAAACCCTAATTGAAAACATTCTGACTTCACGTTATTTTTATCTACTGTAATTTTCATTTCATTATTATAGAGGAAAGGGGATCAAAATCATTTACAAGTGCAGCCTAAAACAGTATTTTAAAACAAAAATGCAAAGATGTGACATTCTGGTAATATCTCATTTATTATTCACTTGGTTCTAGATCTGTATTGTAACATCAAGCACATACTCCCATTACTAGTCATCAATCTAATTCACATTACAATAAAACCAATAAAAATCAGTTTGCATTCACATTTTGTAGGAATGGCATTTTAAGAATCTCTTGGAGAGGTTCCTGGCTTCTCAGGAAAGGGGTCTCAGAAGAATGGTTGAAAAGGAACAAGCAATACCATTTATTTCTGGTTCTCTAGATATTCAATAGGAGTTTTAATTCAGAACAATTGTGTTTATTCAAGTAAATTTTGATAACTTTTGCCAAGTTTTAAGGGCTTGGCATACAGTATTAAGTTTCATCTATAATCTATAAGCACCATAACTTTACATGCAAAGTAGTCTTTTAAATTATTATCAGTATACAGTGTCAGTGTACAGCATACACTTGATTCAAAAGTCCTACCAAGTTTAATTGAAACGATCCTAATGGTTCCCAAACAAAAAGTTAAGTCAAGTAACACTTTTTTTTCTCTAAATTATTTTAACTTAGATAGGACCACCATAATAGTGAAACATAACAATGTGCAGTTAAATAAAAACCTACCTTCTACTTCTCAGTTTCTAATTTATAATTATACAGGATGGGAAGATAAACAAAGCTGAAAACTCAGTAATCCTTATTTCATTAGGAAGGTATCACAAATGTTAGGTTGGTTACGGTGCAAGGAAACTGTCTACAAGAATTCTGCTTTGATTCGCGGCAGTCCTTGACGCCATTTCAATTTAGGCCAAGAAACACAGCTCTCGCCATACCACTGCAAGCTAAGAAAGCAAGACTGATCTATCCCTGGTTCAGGGCACTCCTGGTGACCAATTTGCCCAAAAGGTAGCACAGTCCACGTTCATCTCTTTCTTTTGTTTTGCTGAAGATGGGAATTTTCCTGGTTTTGATATATGTATCTTAGACCATTTATTGCATGTCATGTTCACAAAGGAAAATGGATTATTCAGCTTAACCATAATGTTTTACTCATTGCCCATTGAAAAACTGTACAAATTAGCTCTGCCACACACCAGTGACCTGCTTAGTCATTTTTCAGCTTCATAAACAAGTCAAAGGGAAAGGAAATCTATTTTTTATTAACCAGCTTCTAAAACTAAGTCATTTATGCTTCACTCTGCCGAGACCCCTAGTCAAAGGAAAAGAAAGCCAACTGCAATAAGTTTACCAGTAGGTTGCTTTATTAAAATCTATAAGGTGAAATTTTTCAACACAATCAAATCATCATAAAATATGTTATGTATTTATGATAAATTAAACTGTTATTACACTCCTTTTCACTATAACACCACCCTTGGGAGCAAGGGATTTTGTAGGTTCCAAATATGTGTTATTGTAAGGTGCTGTTCTACTTAAGGTTAAGTTGCATTTTCCATTATAAAACCCCATTTCCAGGGGTTTATTACTCAGCCATAAAA
The DNA here is from genome assembly GCA_013400535.1 of Scopus umbretta. Lineage (NCBI taxonomy): Eukaryota > Metazoa > Chordata > Aves > Pelecaniformes > Scopidae > Scopus > Scopus umbretta. The sequence goes on from VZTL01012589.1 coordinate 3,347, forward strand.
AACCGCTTGGGGCTGAAATACAGCATGTAAAGACTCATTTCAGCAGCAATTTTTTCAATGAACATTCAAGAAAAAAAAAAAGAAAAAAAAACCCACCCCAAACCCTCACTTTAGCTGTTTTTAAATTAGTAAAGTGCCAAACATTCAAAGAAGGTCCACACCTGCAAAGACTCGAGTCTGGATCTGAAGTACTGCCCCCAAAAGCCAAAAATAATCTCTTCAATGACCATCTGCCTGACCAAGCCCAATATTCCCTCATGGCAAAAGCAGAGTCAGCAATACCAATAGGGCAGCCTAAGCACTGCAGCATTGTCTTCAAAGACTGCTCTTTCCAGACCCTTTCATGAATATTTGAATGCTCTCTCAAATCTTTCTCCTTTTAGGTGTATATTTTTCAAAACTACAATTAAATTAAAACATATTCTCATTTGATTCCTGGAAAGGAAATGCAAGATACTCCACTTCACTTTGACAAGCATAAGTAATTATTTTATCAGGACTTTTTTTAGGGGGGACGTATGTATGTGCTGGCGTTAAAACTTCAAAAATATTTCAATGAACTTGCCTTTATTTGCTTTGCATTATTAATTTAATGGCGACATAGGAATGGATGTCCTGGGTCAGAGTCCCGGTTCATTTAGCTCTGTACCCAGCCTGATGCAGTGACTCATGCGCAAGTACCTAGGAAAGAGCAAGAACAGAGCAAATACACTGTTTTTCCAGCCTCTAACTATTTTCAGCTCAACAACATCTTGAGCCAGACACGTCTTCTGATATACTTAAACTATTGCAAGAGTTAACAGTTTCATGTAAAAAGTCTGTAATTGTCTGGAGATTTTGAGTCTGTGAATATTCTTTGGGTTTAGCATATAAAATGCTAATAATTTATAGTGATTCAATATAGATATAGTGATAGAAAGATACGTGCCTGCACACCAGTAGGTGACCACACATACACAGCAACTTAAACTTTAAAAGGCCTGATTAAAAAGGCAGAAAATAACAGATCAATCTTGACGGCACAACTTTCACTTTAACACCCTTATGCATGGCTGCAGTAACTGAATCTTTAACCACACCTCTGCATGCTGGTTTTTTCTAAAGACTCATGACACATTTGGTCACAGCAGTCATTGCTCTATTACACCTTTTACTCTCTCCTCTTTGATCATTATGTAGTCTTCACTCACACCTCATTCTTTGCACAGAATAGTAATGCAGATATAAAGACATTTCTTTCCAGGCTCTTCACGTTTCCTTACAGGTTCTTCCTCTGATTCACACTGCAGCCACATGCTCGATTTTGAGTTTTGCAAAGTCTGCTAAGATCTGCGTCGGGCTACCAACCCACCAAAGCAGAAGTGCAGTGCTAGAAGACTGAAAGTAAAGAGGAGGCACTCCTCTCAGCTGCTGGTCTGGGACATTCCCAACGCCATTATCTTCGTCCTTAAGCAGTGGCTAGCATCGCACAGCACGCAACAGCGATCCAAGCACAGCTACTCTATGCTTCACCTGCAGCGAAGTGTTGCAGTGCATTTCTCTCCTGTCCTGGTCTCCTCATCTAGCCAGCCCCAAGCTGCAATCCTACAGCTTCCAGTCACAGCGCCAGTGTCCCTGTCCAGGAGATTACTGTGATACCTCTGCCACGTAGGTCTCCTCCTTCAAATGTGTTGCTGCTTCCAACTCTGGGTTTCTCCGTGTGCACTGTGAGGTCTGTAAACCTTCCCCGCTCTGGGTTCTTTTCCCAAGAAGTCCCAGTGTGCTCAGAAACCCACCCTGTACAGGGTTTTCTACCTGTAAACCTCTAGTGCCGGTTTTGATCCAGATGACCCAGAATGGCCACCACAGGCAGCAGGAGCACAATGGCAGGAAAGTCTTGCCCATCCCCGGGGTTCAGGGAACAGAGCCGTGCAAAGCTGTAATGCACAGGGGTCATGCACACCTTCTACACACCAATGTTTGCAATGCCTTTACTGAAGTAAACTTTGTAGTAGAGACAAATTGTAGAGGGACAGCTTATTCCACTTAAAAACTGTATTTAACTAGTCAGCACATCAGTTACAGGTTTCGTATTAACTGAAGTGTCAGCGTAGACAAACCTTTCCCTCACCATTTTGAAATGTATGTATTGCACATAGCCCTTGTGCCATACAGTACACACTGGCTGATTTACCTGCAGCTGTATTTCAGTGAGCGATTCCTTCCCACCCTGCAACACCCAAGCATATCCCCATCCTTCTAGGCCAAAAGGCGATGGCAATATAAGTCCTTAAAGATTACATGGCCCCTTGTGAACAGTTAAGTGGAGATTATTTAAAAGACTTAATTACATAGAAACCTGACACACTCCTTTTTAATGGGCAGGCAGGCTGTTGTTTATTTAGTTTTTGAAATCTAGTCTAAATGAGGCCTTCAGAAAGAAAAAAGTCGCCTAGGTTTCAATTAACAGATTGTCTTGCACGAGTCAAGGGATAATTTGAGCTTTAGAGAAACACGTGTAAGAAGTAAAAATAAAGCATAAGTACTTCCTCATACTGCATATTGTTTTGCATCAGTCTAGTTATCCTGTAGTTCATCATTGGTATGAAAAATTTACATGTGTAATCTAGTCTAAACTATATTAACAGAAAGTAATATTGTAGCTTACTATATATCAGTCGTTAAATCTTGCAATACTGTCCAGTTTGTCAGTAATCGTTTAGAAAAAACATCATACAATTAAGAGTAGGAAAGACGGCAACTTCCACAAGGAAACCATGCAGCAGAAGGAGTATGTCAGTTGATGGCAACAAAATATTTTTATAAGAGAGAGTGATACTGCTTGGTAATATCAGTACCAAATTTGGAAATGTTTTGGCTGCAACTATGCAAATCAATGACTGGGACTGTCTAGATGTATTGGGATATATTTATGACACAAATGTTGTGTGGAATGCCTATTGTGTAGAAAAAAAAATCTTTTAAAATAAAAAAGTAAGTTCTTAAAATCTGAGAAAAAGACTCAAAACCTTTGTTTCATAGTTTTCATTCCTAATGACATTCACATTAACTCCTTGCAGACTGAGGTACTACATCAGAAAAAAAAAATACCTAAGTAATGCTCTTCAAGGAAAAAAAAAAAAAAAAAAAAAAAAGAACTCTATTATGGATGAGAATGAGGAGCACTTAAAATTGAGTTAGGAACTAGGCATACAGTAGTGATTTGCTATTCAAATTGACCAATGCCTAGGTCAGAAGAAATGAAGCATATTATTTTCTCCTTAATGATTAGCATGAAAGAACATCTGCACACTGCTCTCAGCAGCAGAAAGTAGCAGGAGGGAACTTATATAGGCAAGCAAGATTAATTCCGGTTGTTAACTGGTATGAATTTCTGAGTTTGCAGTATACTTCAGAGTCAACAAAGGGCAGGATGATTCTCTACCAAAGATTCAAGAAAGCAAATTGACAGAATTAATACTTTCTTCATACACATGACTCCTCAAAATATATTTTTTTTTAGCTTTTAAAATATACATATTCCAAATACTGTGAGCAAACAGGAACACAGGTCCCCACTTGCGAGAAAATATATATATATTCCCCCCCCCCAGGGTTAGTTTCTATTCTAATTACACCAAACTGTACAAACTACTTTGGCTTGTGTGTACTTATGCACTTTTAAAAAGTCCAGGGAAAATTAATTTCTGTTTGAAAAATGAACGCAAATTGAAACCATGTAGTGAAATTAACAATTAATAGCTTTACAAATGCTAGCGCTTTCAGTAAGCAATTAGCAAGCCAAGTTATCACACAGTCACTGCCTGTGCTGCAGACTTTCTATCATGAATTCCAGACTTCTGCTCTTCTGCTAAATCTGGCTGAAATTTCCCAATGTGTTTTAAAGCTTGAGGGGGACAGGCAGAGAGTGTTACCATTTTAGCCTCATTGCCTCAGGAATAAAGGCCAAAAGTCCTGAATTTAAAATGGCAGTTTGGTTGCCCTACAAGTCTTGACAATAAAGGATAACAGGTTTTTAAGCATCATGATACATTTTTGCTATCATTTATGAAAACAGGTGTTTTTTAAAGTAGTTTCATATACAATGCACACTCAACTTAGTATTTTTTTTCAGTTTTACATTACAATTCATTACATGTTTCACTCCTTCAGTTCTCTAAGCTGTCTTCCATCCATTTGAAATCCCCATTGTTCTTGTGAAATGACATTATTCTACCTAAGAAGGAAAGCAAAGAGCTACAGACCATATGGTATCTTCACTAAATTAGTAGAAGTTTCACTGATGCCAGAGGAAACCAGAATTCATCTACCCTACAGATTGCATCTGCATGTCATTGTTTTGGGTTAAACAACAAATGAAAAAGCAGTTAGATTTGATCAGTTAATTAAGCCTGGGGAGAAAAAAGATCATTAGTTAAAAAAAAGTATTTTGCTGTTCTTTCATTTATTTAGTGATAATTAATAAACACAACTTGATGATGTCATCCTACTATTTTTCACCACACACCTTTCAGAAGGCTGCACTATTAAATATGATTCTGTGATTTGCATTGGTAAAAATTCAACCTGCCATCATCAGAATGCTATGAAATGAATAAGTACCCAGCAAGCAATACCAGAGAAGAAAATTTTTAAAAATCGACACACACAGAATTGCTTCAGTAGAATTGTTCACCCCATCATACCACAACTCTAAGTACTGCCGCAAGGAGCAGGTCTAACACTACTCCCCTGTTCGATCTCAGGAGGAACCAAAGCACCTTTGATGGCAGGAGGAAAGGGACACCTTCAGAGTCCTGATAACGCAGCTCTTTTGGACCAGCAAAGAATCCTGAACCTACACAAGGTCCCCAGCTTGGTCCAGCAGACTCCTGGGTTTGACCAGGAGTCATGTGGATGACAACCTGCTTAGGGGAAGGACATGCCTTCCTTCTCGATGAGAGGACAAAGCTCATGTATCTGCTACACTTCAGCTCCTGCCTTCACTCGTGCAGTTTGTCAGTCTCCTCCGGGAAAAGCCCTGCTGGTGAGCAGGACTCCTTACTTGACACATCAGTCCATGCGGAGTTCACCAAAAAACCTAAATATTTTTAACCTGCTGACTTGCCCCACCTATTCAAAGCTCACTGGAAATTCCCCGGCATGCTCTTGAGCACGTGAGCTGCCCCGGGCAGCTGCTGTAATTGCAAAGCTGACAGCATGTGCCTTCAGGGTCTGTTGAGGCAGACATGGTGCCTTGCTCCACAAGTGGCCAGCAGCGATAAACCTGCCCCATCTTGCGTCGCTTCATCAGACTTGCTCAGGCCTCAGTCACCATACATGATCAGATGCTGGTCCATCGCTCAAGGCTTTGTCAATGACATCAAAGCATCTAGCCTCCCAACAACGCATATGAAGTACTTACGCACAGTCACAGAAGACTGACATACTGGAAACAGAAACTGCACAGGCAGTAAAAAAAAAAAAAAAACCACACCAAAATGAAAAGTGAACTGAATATATGTTGAACATTCTATTTCCATATTTAATGTAAAACTTCAGTTTTTGAAGAATATAAAACGTCTGCAAAACTTACATTGAAATACTACTGATCTGAATGAATTCACAGCAGAAAGGTCTCAGACTACACCAGGGTTATGGTTATCACCATAAATTTTGATTAAATGTTTATGAGTTAGATGAAATATTGCAGGCAGGATCTTTTTTCACTATAGGGTGCACAGACACAGTGTAAAAACCTCTAGAAATATAGGGGATTGGGGATTTAAAATATGGTTATTTACTGTTAGATTGATTTGTTATGGCAATGGTTAGGGGCTCCACCTGAGATGAGACCACCACCAAGCAAGGCTCTTTTTAAAACAAGAGCTGGGAAAAAGGTCCAACTCAGGGCTCTGTTGGATGGAGATAAGACAGATGTGAAAGTCAATGAAGGGGAGAAGCAGCATATTAGCTCTGTAATATAAATAAAGAACTGAAACACTGAGATGAGGTGACTTGTCTAAAGTTGTACTACGTCTCTACAGTGGCCAGAGGGGCACTTACACCAAGGGGCAGCCCAAGCCTTCAACAGGTGCCAGGGAAACAACCTGGAAGCAGAAGTGGACTAGACCATGCTCCTGTTTTAATTAGAACATCGCACTCAATAACCTTCACTTTTCAATCCTCTTTAACGAAACATCATATCACAGTGTCACTGACAGGAAAATGGTGCTTCAGAAAAAGCACCTTTTAAGAGCTGTGTGAAAACTTCTGTAGGTGTAAAGTTTTCTGATTGTTCTGGGTAAGTGAAATGAAGTCCAAAATCCAAATGCAAGTTACTATAAAAACCAAAATTGCAGTAAATGTAGGGTTTTTTTTCCCAGTCTCTGTTGCACGCAACTATGTGCTCTTCGAATCAAAACATCCTACAAGTATGGTTTTGATCTGATGAACTCATGACTGATTCAACTAACTAGTTATCCTTCAAATCCCAGCTTACTGAAAAAAACTTTCACAGGGATATTCCTCTCTCCCGTAATTCTCAATTGTGCACATACCATATAGCAGTTAAATGCACATTTAGCAAGTTTACTCTGCAATTATTTACTTGTGCAGGAATAGCTTGCACACTCTGGAAGGTTTACCTTGTTAATTATGAGTCCATTGCTAGATACTTATGCAAACGAAATTACCAGGACATGCAAAGATACATAACAGCTATTTACATTCCTCTGTGCTCTGAACAGAGAAAATTCTTTTGGAAATCTTAAGTGTGTGTTTATGCATTTAAAGACCAATCTAATATATAAACATACAAGGTTCTGCAAGACACCGAAAACTGCATATCCTGAATCTGCATGCATGAGTTCACAATGCAAACAACACAATTTTAAAGCAGCAAAATAAAGTGTATAAGAATGTGTTTAAAGAAACAAAAGGAAAATAAATCCTATTTTACGCAGCCATCAAATGCCACCACAGCTGAACAAAGAACCACTGCTGCTGAACAGAAAGCTGGCCTGCAACCAAAAACTGTCCCTTGACAGGGCTGAGAGGATGCACCACAGCTGGGACATGCTGCATTTGAAGGGACAATCAGCAGGAAGCCTATTATGGCTTTTCTGTTGACATCCCAGAAATCAGGGGAGTTTATGTACCAAGTGGTCCTCTCTAAAGAGGCAGACCTCTGATACAAGACATTGAGGTTAGTCAGAGAAGTGGGCTGTCCAGCTGTCTTTCCTTTTCCTCAAGCATTTCTGCTGCTCGAAGCTCCCAGACTCTCCAACATTGCATTCCTATTGCTCTTTCTGCTGCTGCTTGAGCATTTTAGGCTTCAGCTTCTGGAATGCTCACATGCAATTATCATTTAATCAATCACCCAGAGCATTACAGCTGGCATAAAGCAAGTGGTAATTTTTAATACATTATAGGTCCAATAATGCTGAAGAAAAACAAGGATCTTTGGCACAGCTTAAAGCATGTTACAAGCAAGGGAAGTATATGAGCTGCTCAAAGCAAAACGTAATTGTGGACTTGTATACAACAGGAAGAGTATGGCAACCCAACAACAGAGTTTGCAAGCAGTTCACTCCAGAATTACCATGTGTGTCTATTCAGGTATGCACAGAGAAAAGTATTATCATGATTATAATTTTTTGATACCTACCTGTTGCCAAATTGAAAAGAAACAGTCTCTGGAAAATAAACCATCACTAATTAGCTGAGTTTCACCAGCAGAGTGCCTGTCAAATCCTTTTAAGTGACTGAAATTGACTTCAAATACTTTGTTAGTTTTTTTAAACAGTGGGGAAAAATAAGTCATCTAGCAAATAGCACCTGGATCCCATGAGCTCTTCAATAATACTATGCCTGTATTAAAAAAGTTTTTGGAAATCCTTGAGTACATTTCCAGTATATCAGAAATAAAGACGACTGTCAGATACTCTTATTAGTCAGTTGGAAAAGCCAAAACAGCCCAGTGGGAGGGAGAAATGTTATACTGATACGATTATGAGTCATTGCAGTTTTGGTTGAATCAGGGCCATTTATTTGAAAATCTGCTGCCCCAAAATGTTTCCTAATTTGCAAAACCCTTCTTTTTTCTTTTTCTTTTTTTTTTTTTTTAAACTGGATATCTTATATATAAATTTGTTTCCATCATTTTATGCTCAGGAATTTTCTGTTGGCCCTTGTGTAGCACGATGCCTATAACATCCAAAACAGAGGGCTCCAGGATGTCTGCCATAAGAAAATATACTGGCTTGTTTTATTTTTAAACATTAATACAGTTGGCAACCACAAGGACATGAATGACATGATTTACAAGTTTGTGGGCCAGACAAAGAAGGATCAAAAGATTATCTGCAAGCAAAGAGTCAACATTTCAAGCTGAGGAAATAGGAACAGAAAAGGCTCATCTGTACGCAGACCAAATCTTTCCAGCAGCCCAAGGTAGCGGGGAAGAGAGCGCGGGAACTCCTCTGCGCCAGCTCCCTCTGCAGGGGTCAGGCTGCAATCCTGGCAAGAAGATTTCACCCTTGGAGCTTACTGCACGTAATTTCTGTGTCTGGGTGGGAAACAAATGCACAAGTGGGCAGATCACTTCTAATGGCTGGAAAAGAAACCTAAGAGAAATATCTTCTTTTGTTTTGGGTTTGGTTTTTTTTAACCTAAGTATAGTATCTGAACTCAAGTGCCTACACTCTGAGTGTCTAACTGTGGATGCAGTTTGGATCCTTGCCATAAAGAAGACACAGTACAAATTAGAAGTATCTGCACTCTGAAACAAAGATCAGTGGTTTGACAATGGCGTGAGCAGTTTGTGACTGAATAAGCTAAGCCACTCTCAACAGCACCCCTGAAAATCTGTTGTTCCCCCTCTGCACCTCCATGGCACAAGCCTGGTGAGGCACATCTCACATGGTTAGATGCCTTCCTCAGGTATTGCTCTCAGGCTTCCACCAGACCTGCATTTAAATCACAAGAGACACTACAAACAGCACCAGAACAGGAGCTGAATGAGAGTTTTATATTATTAGTTCTGACTATTGACATTACTTGGCCGCCTTCTCTTGGTTTCCAGGTCTTCGTAAAAGACATCAGACTCTTCTTGGTGGTGAAGATCCTATGAACTTCTAGAAATTGCCAGGAACAAGCAGATGGGGACAAAACCACATAACATACCTACTGGTAAGCTACAGACCACAGTCTGGAGAATTCAAAAAGCATCAATTACTCCTGACTTTGAAAGACTCTGAAAGACATTTCTGACTCTGTCTCACACCAGCCCTCAGGGAAGAAACAACTCTGTCATTCTGGTTTTAGCCCAGCATGGAAAGCGAAGGACTGCTTCAGCTGCACCATCCAGCATGAAAAAGGGAAAGAGGAAAAGCACAATCTGAACCAGGGTGGGATCCGGGAGGGATACTGCAGCCAAATCAAACACTTTCCAAATGCTGGAATGGAGCACAATCCTAAATACAAATGAACCCTGCTGGTTTTATGATCTGCACAATGAAGTTTATCAAGGTATCACTTCAAGGCTACATCCCATTTACAAATACAGCACTAAAGCCTTTAAAGAGTTGTGGCAATACTAAGTAAATACATGTTACTGATTACTTCTTCCCAAGGATCAAGTTGTTGCAGTTTGGAGCTGAACATCAGAGATTCTTGTTCATGCTTCCTGGTTTCTCCTTTTCTGTACCCAAATGAATATTTTCTGAACACAGTAACTGGAAAAAAACGGTCTTTTCACTCAAGCATTTAAACAGTCAGTCCTCTAGTGAATAATAATAAAAAAGGAAAACAATATTAACCGGATGGACTGAACTCCAACCAACAGCTCCCCCTACCAGCCAATTCAAAGAGGATCAAGAGAAGCAAAAAGTGAAGTTGTTTAGGATTCAAAGGTACTGTGAACTAAAAGATGAGTTTTCCAGTGATAGCAGAAAAATTTTCATACAAGTGCAGAAGCTCATGCTCAGAGTTTTGTGATGACAAGGAACCTTATATGACAAAAAATGCCCCACCAGAGTGCATCTTCATACGTGGAGAAAAAATTAC
>VZTL01012589.1:24129-40675 GCA_013400535.1 Scopus umbretta
AAAAAAGAGCTGCATGGCATACATTCAATATTTAATGAATCCGGCCCCGCATTCAGTGCTGGGTTCTGTTGTGACAGCCCGCCACTTCCCAGGCTTCTTGTGCAGCAGACCAAGGAAGAGACCAGCTTGTTAAACTTGCCATTAGGTTACGAACAATCTGCTCTCCAAATCACATGGGTACTCTAAATGATGCCATCAATTCGGTTCTCTGTGTATTTATTTGCTTGTAATTAGGGGAGTCTACTGTATACCATTGCTATAAGAATTTATTGAAAAGAAAGCAATAATAGAGCTAATTCTCCTTAGTTTGTCATTTACACCACTTGAGAATGAATGTAAAAGACAGCCATACACTTTTATATGATTTTGTACTGATGTAAACGAATGTAAATGTTTCAGGTTGAAGATAAACAGGCTTTTAAAGACACTGTAAATATTTTTCTGAAAGCATATGATGTTGAGCATTTACTTCCACTCCTCCCCGCCCCTCCAAATCCATTATTCCCGTTCAAGGAGATACGAATTTTTCAACAACTTGTTTTTACCATCTTTTGTCTCAATGAGCAGCTGTACCCACAGCAGTTCCGCCCCTGAGAGGCAATGCCCGTTACTTGCTGAATTTAGTTGCAAAAGAACTTTTTATCTGTCCCACCTACTCAATACCACTGGACTGCATACAGTTGGGTTTTTTGTCCTATCTTTCATAGTCACTCCCTTAAAGAACCAAACTGTGGAAATGCCACGAAGGACATGTGGTTTAACCATATGCTGTAGCTACCGCTGACCTCTTTACCTTAGCTATTCTTTATTACCAGAAGCACAGTACCACCAAATGGCTGGAAAAATCAATCAGAAGAATGCCAGCAGGTAGACAGTGCCATCACACACCTGTTTATACTGTACTATAGAACACAGCTTAGTGTAAATCATCCTTTGGACATGTTTAAAATTTACTTTTTTACAGAAACTATTCTCTACGTGTCTGGATGAAGCCCTCCAAAATGCCTTAAAAATCTAATAAGGAGGCAGGAATTCTTGTGGTTTCGTTTCAGTTCTGCTACCAACTTGTTGTGTGGTCTTGGAAAAGGCACTTATCCTTTCTCTGGGTTTTATTTCTCGAGTATGGTGATACTAATATGCAGTAGAAACTAAGGCCATATCATATGTGAAGCTGAGAAAACAAGTTGACATACACAGCAAAAAAAAAAAAAAACACCAAAAACCCAACCAAACCATCAACTATATTCATCATCATAAATGCGGTTTTAAGCACTGAGGTTATTGCTCCTTGGCAGATGAAAACATCGCTGTAAAAACACAGGGCATGAGAGCAAAACCCAACAGCTACTATGTTATTCACCTATGCACACATTCTTACCCAGTGGTGTCTTGACATGCACATTCCCATCCAGGAAAAGCATATACCACTACAATGTACCTTGGAGTAGTTGATGCACGCAAGATGATGCCTCATTCAGCCCATGGTATCTTTTTCATATGCCATTCATAATCTGAAATCCCACTGCCTAGCACCTTCCTGTAAGAGGCAGTACTCTGAATAAATAATAACAGGTTGTCTGATTATCATTACGGTCAGCAAACTGACAGAGATACACCCAGGGCAAGCAAAGATCTTCTGACCTTGTGAAGACAAGGTTGCAGCATCCACAGGGAAAGTATACCTGCAACAACTCTAATTCCCGATCTCTGCATTTTACTGTAGATAGTCCTAATTTAAAATATTCATCCAACCCATACATCAATTTTTCAATATTAATAAAACTCAGTACAACACACTGACATCATGTCTGAGTTTCCCACTCTAGACTTCGAAAAAATGCGATGTGTTCTGGAAAGCCGGTACAGTGACCTAAAGATTTAGGGACAAGAAACATCATACACATGCAGTTTGCTATTAATTTTTAAGACTGCCTTAAAAAGCATGAGTGATGCATTACAGGACCGAGGCTCAGCAGAATGGCTTCTGAACCTTACTGAAGCCTACCAGATGCTGCCGAGCAAAGGGCACTGGGGTCCCCTCTGAAAGACAGTTCCTTTCCAAACAAGAAGAGCCTTGCAGACCTTCTCCTGGGGAAAAGGATTTTTTTGTCATACTGCCAAATAAGTAGACTTCAAAAAATTTCCCACTTTGTTCCAGGGATGAAATGGATGCATTTAAAAGGAAAACAAGAAAGAGATTCAGCCTCAAACTGTCAAGTAACTGCACAGCTGGACACTCCAGTGTCAGCCCCTGATGTAACCAGGGCCAAAGCTGAGTCAGGGAAAGATGGGCTCCTGAATGCTCCAGGAGGTATTTGTTCTCCTCTAGGCTACATAAACCTTTCAACTTGAAGTTTTGCTTTGGGTTAGTTAAATTAGTTTTTTCTGCAATAAAAAGATTCTTTATTGGATCCACTGAGAGCACCTTCTGAAGCTCTGGAGGAAAGTCCCCTATTGGATCTTCCAAATGAAAGAGCTGGCAGGAAGTCATGAAAACCACACAGGGAATCATCACAGCATCTAGATACATATTATATAATAAGAAAATTATTTCCTAGATACTCCACTACGTCAAAATTGACACACAGGTTTTGACTTAAAGCATGCCTGTTGCACTGTAAGGAGTCTCTTTAACCTGCAAAGGTCAGGAATAGTCTCTCAGCTCATTAGAATACACTGCAACATGAGCTTCAGGGAAAAAGCTTCTCTTTTTTCCCATTGGAAATTCTTTCATGCATAGAAAATGAGCTATTTTTATAGAAATTGTGAAAAAAAATCCTATCTGAGATATCATAATTTACCTTAAGGTCCATGAAGCCTAGAACAGCAGTGCAACAAATTTTTAAGGTAGCAAGAAGGATGAACCGTATTTCACACTGGCAGTGCTGAAGAGGATTTTATTCTCCCTAAAAAAACTCACCCGTAGTTCCCAGGAAAGCCAGCTGGGCAAAGGGACTCATTTTATTATAATTTCTAAAGGAAGAATGCATTGACACCTAATTTTGGAGAAAATATAAAATGACAGGGTTTCTTCATTACTTAGAGGATTTTGCATTAGAAACCCCTCCATTAAGTATAAATGTGAAAGAAAATGTTTTCTGATGCTTTTAGGGAAGTTTGTCACCAACGTTGTGTATTATGCCAAGGAAAGTTCATAGCATCTATAACGATTAGTTCTCAAGGGAAAATATTCCCCGTTTTCACATGATATTCACAGTTATTACCTCTATGTATGATTTTATCATTAATGATTTTATCAATGATAATTTTATCTGTAATGATAACGATTTCATCAATAACGATTTTACCATTAGCTAGTATTTTAATTATGATAATTTTGCAGTTTTAATATAAAGGAAATATGCCCATGCATTTAAACATTCAGGTTTAAATGTTTCCAGAGTTGGGGGATATGCATTTGGTCTGTTTCTTCTGCAGCTAAAACATCTGTTTGGGAAAGACACAGTGACCTAACACCTGCTGTTCAAAGCAATGCCCTGGAATTCCATTAGTTTTCTCAGCCCTTGCTGCAGGGACAGGACAGCACAACAGATAGTACATTTGATTTTGCCTGAGAGGAACAGACCTTAAGGTTCCAGCCCTTTTTATCTTAAAAATACTCTCCACATCTATCAGCATCTTCCCTAAACACATCTGTGAGATAAGTAGATACAAATACCACTGTGCACCTGATGCAAACACTATGTGACTTGTTCCAAGGTATGAAAGGACTGGTTCCAGAGTATGAAAAACAGTAGGAGAATCGAAACTACACCTTCAGCAGTCCTCTCGTGGAAAAGCAAGTGGTTGTGGCCAATGCAAAGAGTAGAATAGAATCCAAGGGATGCTTCATTTATTGCCAAAATTAGTGACCTGCATGTATGTCACGAACCACCTGTATTGCTTTGAGATTCCATGTCACTGGAAAGTATGAACAACAAAAAAGTATTTTTGTAAAACTATATATGTATGTCTGGGTGCCTCTACTTTCAAAATGTCATTATGCACTGGAATTTATTGTCTACGGCATCACTGAGTGGAATAGAAGAACAATGCAATAGATTTTGGTGTTGTTTTTTGGGGTTTTTTTTCTCTTTTTAAACAGAGGAACAAGCCTTTTGTTTACAGAAGGATGAGAAATGGAGATATCAATCTAAATTACAAGGGATACCTGTGATTACTGTTCAAATTACAGCCTAAACACATTATTTCTCACATTCAATGTCTGTCTGCAGAAAAAGAGCTGCAACATACAGCAAATGCAATGCAGTCACCTCTGCTGCCTCATGAATGCACCACGACTGGAAGGGTGAAGTTTGATGACACCTCACAGAGGCTGTAACAGATGGTAAAAAATTAATAAAACGAAGGCTATGACAAGGCCGCTTCATTTTGAGCGAGTACTTTAGATGACAAAGGTTCATTTCACCCTCCCTGAAAGTTTATATAGCAACTGAGCTTTCTCATCATAAAATCTCTGGCTGGAGACATTCACTGGGCAAACTTGTTTCATTCAGAAATAGCACAAAGAAAAGAGCCAGTAATGTCTCCTGCAGAACTGACCTAACACGATGCATCTGCCACCTTCCTACGCTCGCCCCCCACTTTGTTCTGAGATTTCTGCACGTTAGCTACCGGCACTCCTTTCCCCCTGCTTTCCAATAGGACAAAGTTAAGTTTCATAAACAGCAAAATGTGTTAATTCAAACAAAACACAGGACAGCAGTTCTTTTTAGGCAGTAAAGCCCCGTCTGCATATTTTAGCTGTTGCGTAATTGTTACCTTTAGCTCATAAACCCCAAGGTCAATTCAAGGCCAAGAGTAGGTGTTTAGCCCATGAAACTCAGAAATGCTACTATAAGAAGCATACTTTATAAATCACAATATTTTGTTCTCATTTGGGTTATTTTATGTTGGGGTTTTTTTCCTACGATCTGGTGGTTTTTCTTCTGCCTTCGTAAGTTGCACATTTATACAGTACTTTCAAGCTAAAAGTATAATTATCATTATAAGAAGTATAATACTTGGAACGCAGACTAACATATTTCTGTACTCCGAATTTGACTATTTCCCCTCTAACATCCACATCAAATGTCGTAAGTTGGCTTGCCGAAGAGCAGAACCTGGCCGCTAAAGCGAGGCAGCATTTATTCAGAGCTGGTATCGAACATTTGATATCGAACATTTATGCAAGAGAGCGCACTTCAGTTACACAGATTATTACAAATAATTCTCTCATATTGGCAGCTATGATAAAGTTTACACTTCATTCAATGAGATACAATTGAATTCGTATTGCTCTGGCTCACTTCTGTATGTTAACTGTGTCATAGCACTAGCAGTAACTGCTACGAAAACGTTTCTTCTTTTATGTCATGGATATTTTACTTTGCGTAGGACAGAAGCACACTGTATAATGTTAAAGACCTACAAAGATAATTAGAAGAAAACTAAAAAAGTGCAAGGGAGTTCACAAACTAAATAATTACTTAAACCTTTGCTGACCTGAGCCTTCACAGGATGGTAGTTCCGAGTGGTGCCTGGTTCTGCACTCCCTCCTGCTTGCATGGTCTCGATACCCATGATACAGCAAATAATGTCATCGATTTCCTTCAATTACATTACAAAGGATTAATTTGCACCCAGGGAATACAAGGTTGCAACGGTAGCTTTTGCATCACTCAACAACAGAATCCAGCATTTACAGCATGACTCAGGAGCACATGGGAGGAGGGAAAAAGTCATTTACTTAGTGTTCCTTAATTCTTTGTGGTATAATGAGAGTATATAATGATTTATGGCTAAATAGCACATATATTTTTCTCGGGAGAAAAGCCTTTCATAACCTGCTCATTTCTGTGGCACTCAGGAGTTATAAGATCCAAGTCCACTTGTAAATGCGGTGTCCTGCTGAAAGCGGTTTGATAGCCTTTCGATTAAAAATAGGTCTATGTTCTGCTGTGTTTTCAAAACACGGGCCAAAATGCTAAATCACCAGAACGTTAAAAAAGTAAGCTTTACTGATGGTGCACAAAATCAGTTACTTGTTGTTTTTTAAAATGGGATCATTTATTGTTAATTAAGCATTCTTTTCCTGATTTGTTTACATAGAGTTGGTTTGCAACACAATAGCATATGAGGGTCAGCACGGCTACAGGAGAAATCCTATATACTGTGACAAATCAAATAACCATCAGGGTATTTGGTTCATAGAAATAAAGTGTTTCTTAAAATATTTTGCTGATTCGCTAAGGTATTGGGAGACATTTTGCTGAGTGCGTAGCATGACATTCCCAGGAGGAGATATATTTTATAGCCAAGTTGTCAACAAATTTGATCCTGGATTAAAAGGTTGGCGCTTATGAAGCGAAGGGCGTATGAACAGGTTGCGGGGACTGGGGTGCTAAGACTTGAAGAGGAAGGGTGGAGACGAGTAGAAGGACGAAACTTCTTTCTCACCCTCTGCTTCTACTTAATAGAGAGAGGAAAAAAGATGAAAAATAGGATTTTTCCCTTATTTGCTGGACTAAACAGAAAATACAAACATTCGGAAATTGTAATATCTTTAGTTTTTGAAAAGAAGTAGGGCGTCAAGGAAATTGTTAGTGCTGCGTTTCAAAAGCCAAACAGATGTGATTTGTGGTAGGGAGGGGAACATCTCCTCATGTTTCTCCTTATAAAGAGAGGGGAAAAAAGGTGAAGAGTAGGATTTTTCCCTTATTTGCTGGACTAAACAGAAAATACAAACATTCACAAATTGCAGAACCTTTAGTTTTTGACAAGAAGTAAGGCATCAGGGAAATCGTTGGTGCTGTCTTTCAAAAGCCGAACAGATGTGATTTGTGGTAGGGAGGGGAACATCTCCTCACTCCCCCCGAGCTCAGTGGAAAGCAGCGCGCACACACCAGCTGCACACCCTCCCAAAGTGCTGTCCCAGCGTAGCAGGGCACGCTCGCAGCCCCCTCAGCATCCTCCCCATGTCGCTGCTGCACGCTCCCCTCCTTGAAACATCACGGTCAATAGCTATGAAGTTCAACACGTAAACTGTGAAATCCATTTTGGAGTAGTACAGATGACAATGTGTTTAAACCTCAAACTAAAAAAAGTAGGAATAAACACTGCCCCAGAAGGAAAAAAAGAGTAATTTATTCTAGGAAAGCGTTTCAACTCCATCTAAAAGTTTGCCGTTGCAGTTGTAAGGAAGACTTCTGGCTCCCTCTAGGGGTTTCTACCTGTCCCTTTATAAAAAGTATTTTTTTTAACATACCCTATAAACATCTCTCTCCCTCATGCCCTGGCAAGGCAGAAGAACTATATGAGTCTGATGTAACTAGACATGCCAATAATACATTTTACAATGTTGGGGAAGAGATGCTTTTTTCCCCTCTGTGTGGAAAAGGTAACAGTTATAATAAACCCTCCTTTTCTTTACCCTAAGAGCAAAAATTCCACATGCATTTGTTCTTAAATTGCCACAATCCCCCAGTTCTTTGTGAGAAAATATTTCAAACCAAAGCGATTATGTCCCCATCTTCATACTTCATAATCTCACAGCCAAACTCTGATGTGAACCATCACTAATTAGTTTCTCTTCAAGTACAATCATCTGTCGTATTTATGCACTTTATCATTTAACAGGTTTTGTTCTTACTATTATTGTGAGGAGTGTTAAACCACCATTATTTATTTATTTATTATTTAAAATCACAGTCTATATTTCTGTTTGGAACTTATCAAACAACATCAAGCAAAGGAATGAATGACACTGCTGGAAATCCTCTAAAGATTGTTATCTAGTTACACCTCACCTGGAGCTTACACACTGCTAGCACACAAAGAATAAGCTCACTGCTTCAAATTAAGCCATAAAGTAACTTAAGAAAAAACAGCAAGAAAGAGAAGCAATAGGATTGCTGTTTGTAATCTGTCACGAAAACACTTCTGCGCTCTACACGTAAGCAAAACAAGGTAACAAGGCCCAAAAATCAGTGTGCCTCTTTCCACTGCCTTTACTAGGCTGTAGATCAAGCAGGTCATCCATACTTTGCCTCCTGCAGAAGGCAGGTAAGACAGGGCAACGATGCATCATTTAAAGAAACTCTGAAGATGTGTTATTAGGCCCTTTTTAACAACTACAGGCGGGTCTCCGAAATGTCATTTCCCTGAAGAGTGCATGTGGATCAAGCCTGGACCATCTGCATGAATCCCTTGCAGAGTCGATCAGTTCTGGGTGCTCAGCATGCTTTGCATCAGCAGACAGGTGGGAAGCTAGGAAGTACTTCCAGCACAAGTTTAAATCAGAATTAAGCAAAACAAGCACCAAACCCAAGCAAGCTAACACATGCAACAACAATAAAACCAACTCCAGGTATTGGTAATTCCGTCCAAACGTATTGCCCAAATGTTTGTAACTTGCTTAATTCAAATCGAATCGAAAGTTTGGAAGCCTGTCCAGGGAAACGCAGCCTCACCTCTTAAACTGCAGCACAAGGCGAGTCAAGGAGCAGCACGGCAACAACAAAGCTATTGCATGCGTGCCCGCTGCACTTAGGGGGATTAGCGGGGGGTCAGGCTCCCATGGCTGCACCTGCAAAGCTCAACACTATGACATTAGCTAATATCCTGCATAAATCATATCCCTTCTGTTTTAACAGCAAATAAATAGCTGTGCATGTGTCCTTTGACCTTCATCGCCGGGAAACCTATGCAGTTTGTCTTCATGGCAATAGACTGCGCTCAGCTATCCGCTGCCGGCAGGGCGTCTCTCTACTGCTTTAAGTAGAAATGAAATTCAAAGCAGCTACGTGCAGAAAGATTTTTTTTTCTTTAATCCTTAAGAAGTGGAAGGGACTTCAAGAAGTGTGAAATAAGGAAATTTTTAAAAATATAGTAGACCACCTATATGGACTATACAGCCAGAACTGCAGTAAGAAATGCCTCATAAGACATTTATGGTATCATGTCAAAAAAGAAAACGTCCAACCTGTAAGTCAAATTCAGGAAGCATATAAGCTTTCGATCTTATTTCATAGCACAAGGACAGAGATGCATGAATTTTTGCCTGCCACAGCTTCTATAGGCTACTTAACACTTCATTTAAATTCAGGCTCAGATCCCAATTACAGGTTCAGTCTGTATGCAAAACACTATAAAAAGAGTTATTTACTCTTTACCAGAAGCTTGCAAATATATGGACAAGTTTCCATAATAATCATATTTTTAATATATGCAATAGTATTAACCAGATAGAACTCTTACTAGAACTATTATTATTTATCAGACCTTAAAAATTGCAATAGTTTCTTAGAAGGTATTGTGAAGAAGTTAAGAAATATTTAACCTTAATGGGGGGGGAGTATAGAACAAACACATCATAGTGAAATAATCCGTTTTCTTTGAACTCTAATTTTACAATGGATCCTGTAAGTCAGTATCTTGTGAACCACACATCTAGAAAAATAGCTTGTTGGGTTGGGAGGGGTGGGGGGGGACAGGGCTAGTAGGGGGTTGGATTTTTTTTTTCTTTTCCAAGAAACCACACAAAATTTGCATGTAGGCACACAAAATAACTATTCTGTTATTTTTCTGTTATTAGCACTGTAGTGTACTGTAGAGACATGGTGTAGTGCCCTAGCTAATTGTGGAATCCTTTTATGACATCTAAGAGATTTTAAACAACCTCAGATAGTAAGAGATTCTGACAATCTAGCCAGTAATGAACAGAAAAAAATCCATTAATTGTAATCATCAATTCTATTAATGTGTGATAACACATAATATGTTTTGATGAAACCGTGTTTCTCACATAGCCAGAATATTTATGGCAATATAGTATAAATAATAGAAAATATTCGATAATTTATACTAAGTAGCAGAATAAAATTACTGAAGAATTAGAAATAAAACTAAAAGGCTATTTTAAAAGTTTAATTCTAGCTTCTTTTCAAACTGACAAAAATCTCTATTAAGAAAGAAATATCATTTATTATTTCCACATAATGATGCTGTGAAAATTAGATATTCAATATGCTACATAATTCCACAAGCGAAAATGCATAAACTGAACAAAGTCTCACCAAGGTGAGTGTAACATTACTATAATTAATTTCAAAGCCAATGCATTTGAATGCCCATACCAACCAATGAGAATTCAGCTTGCTTATGAAAATACAGCTGTGAAACAGGACTGGAATAAAATATATCCAGGTTTCTTTTGTGCATGGGATTTAATTCCACTTTGAAGTTTAGTAATCCGCACTGTATTCCAGGACTATCAACGCTCCCTTGCACAATACCTTGGTTTAGAGGAGCAGCAGACAGTGTATGGCTTATAGGAAGGGACCAGATCCTCTCTGCAAGCAGAACAAAGGCAGGGAGCACAAACCCGAGCGTGATGCAGAATCCCGAGAGATTTGGTATGAAGAGGTAAAATGACTTGTCTGAGATCCTACTGGACTGCAGCATTCTTGGGAACGCAAATGCAACTTTTGGATTTAAAGACAAGGCCCTGTTTTTTCTACTTTATTAGATAAATAAACAGTGTATGTAAAATATGACCTTTCATTACATCACTAAAACCTACTTTGCTCAGTCAAAATCAACTTAATGTCACAGGCTTTTTTATTTCTATTTTTCTTCTTTCCCTCTACATAATTTCCTTTAAATTAGATTGAAAGCACAGACTTAATACAAAAATCTGGTTTAGCACAAGGATATCTGATAACCTGAAAATCTCAAGCTAGCTTCAGGCATGAGTAGGTTTTAATCAGAATTTGGCAACTGAAATGTATTTGCAGCAGTCTGTATGAATCAGCTCAGATGGTGGTTTTACTGATAAAAATGAAAAGAGCAATAGGCACGCAAAAGGTTTTCTAAGGCAAAAGTAGTGGGGCTGAGTACCGGATTTTTTCTACTACTCTCATTTGAAGATAAATCTGACAGAATTCCCTCACCCCAGTTTTACAGAAAGACTTAAAAAAAAAAAAAAAAAAAACAAAACACAAACAAAAAACCCTCAAACCCCAACACCACTATTTCTGGCAGGAGTTTCTTGTTTAGAACTGAGTTTGCTAAGTCCATTCTCATATAAACTAAATTTAGGTAACTAATAATCTAACCTAGAAGATGAGCAGAAAACCTGAGACGATTTCTTGTCCCATAAATCAATTTTAATTCAGTACTGTTTAGGGATACAATTTATATCAGCTCACTTGGTCCAAGACTATGTTTTTGATGGATATGGCCTTCTGCTTGTTCAGCTGTAGAAAAGAGGAATGCAATCCAGGTTGGTGGTGAAAAGAGTAAACAAAACTGCATAAACTGAAGCTTACAGAATTTATGACACCTGCTTTGGATATAAACATTAAAAAAAAAAAATTAAGCAGCATTACAACTCCTGAACTGAGAGGCAAAGCCAATAAATAATCATCAAAAGAGAATAGAAGATTAAAAAAAAAAAAAACACCACAACCAAAGCCCCACCCAAAACATACCAGAAACACAATGGATTGTGTACCGCATTTTTTCATCTTCAGAATTTAATTAGCCCAAAAAGAATATTCCCATCCCTCTCTGCCATACACATTGTCTGTGCATTCACATAGATATGTATTTGGCAAACATGATAAGCTTAAACTATAATAAACAATAACTCCATTATTTCACATTTTTTTCTAGGTAGTAGAAAAACTCATTTAGACTGCTTTGAGAAAATAGTATCTTTCCAGCCTTACACACAGAAGTACTTAAATAAAGCCTCATGTGCTTCAGTTTGTTACCTCCATCCCTTAACCGCTCTGACCCGTTCAGACCTGCTGTTTTCTCCCTGGTTCCGAAAGGCTCTGAAGTGCTACCAGGGACCTCAACCTGGAGAAGAGACTGGGGAGCTGCAAGCTGGGGTTTGTTATCACCATGCCTGCAACACTAATGATGATAATACACAGAAGGACAAATTGGAACTTGATTTATAAATGCTCAGTCGAGGAATAAGGCCAGCAGAGGGACCCGTAAGGCAGAAATAGTCATGCAGCTATACAATCGCAAGAAATTTCTATTCAGAGGGTAGTTTGGGGTTGGTTACGGAGAGTTTTGCACTGCGTGCCCCCTTCCCAAGGGCTTCCCACAGACTCTGTGCAGATCTTTAAGTGCACTGCCCAGTACAGAGGTCTCCTTGTGCTGTATATTCTGAAGAGGGTTGGAGTTTTTTTTTTCATTCTCCTCCCTCACTGCTGCCATTCCCGCGTAACTAGCCAGCCTGGGAACGGGGTGACTGAGGAGGGCTGGAGGGTGCCCTTGCAGTTTTGCCGGCAGGATGAAGTGCCTGTCCCCCCACAGGCTGGCTTGTGTCAGATGAGAGGGCAGGCAGTCAGTCACCTACCCTGAACTGGCTCTATTCAAACTGCTTTTGAAAGGAAGACAAAATGTAACTCATGTTATCTCCATTGATCAGCCCCAGTGTTCCTCAACCACAGGTCAACGCAGGAGAGCGGCTGGGTAACATCAGCCCCACAGGGCAGCAGCCTTCTCCTGATGCCTTCACAGTAGCATCATAGGAAATGAGAAGGCAAAACCACAGCAGAAAGACTCAACGAGCCTGTCAAACCAAAGCAACAACTAATCAGATCAAGTGATTAAGACATCCTGGTAATCCTGAGCAAGACCTGCCTCTACTCCTTTACTTTACGATAACAAAGGGCAATAATCTGAAGTTCTAGCTACACTATTAGACCTGTCACCTCACTGTGACATATTCAGTGCAAGGCATTAGGTAACATTTTCTGCTTCAGTTCTCAGCTTCCACCACTAAATGTTATTAACGTGCCTTAATTGTATAGTACCTTAATTGTATAGTACCGCTCGCTACCTTTTTATAAATCAGGATCAACACTTCCTCCTTTGTTTACAAAAAAACCGCAAACCCCACAAAACCCCCCAAAAGAAACAAACCAACAAAACAAAACAAAACCAACATAAATATGTAGTTCATTATCTGGCAATCATAACCACAATTTCACAGGCCTGAAAAACAGTGTTCCATAATATCTGGCAATCCTCTATTCGACAGAATTATTGGGAAAGTATAGAAACCATCTTGCCACCAAAATAAAACACTTGAATCCTGAGACGCTCAATAAATATGGTGTTTTCATCATATTTCAGTGTTATTCGCATAACCACAGCTAGGAAAAAAAAACATCAACACTTCACATAGAGTGAATACATAATTATCGTCCTCCTTTTTTTGGCATGATACTCAATTCATAGCACTCTTGACTTAGAACACTGCTGAAAAGTAATAGAAAAACTGTTTAATTATCATTACCAAAGCCAAATTAAGTTCACAGTAATTTATGCCACATGAGAACCAAATATTAGGCTTATAACAAACTAGCTGATAAAACTATGAAATCGCCATTTAAGTTGTTTAAAGAAAGGAGTCTTATGAAGGCAGAATGGCTTTTTAGCTGCCTGCATGCAAGCACAGCCCAGAACACACTCCTCCTCTTTTGAAACAATGACATCTTCACAGGATTCAAAAAAAAACCAAAAAAAACCAGCTTTTAATCGCAAGAAAACGTAACTCTTAGAAGTTTGAGGTTAACAAATACCAACGGTAAACAGCAGCCTGCACTGGAATTTACCCAAACAGCCACACACAAAGTGCTTCAAATAAAGTCTCCAAATACTAGGGCACTTGATGGCGAGTTCAAACTAATTTTGCATTTTTGGGATACACGAGAGAAGACTCTGCCATTTTGTACAAAAGAGGGATAAAAGACAAAGAGAGGGCAGCAGTGACGTACAGACTACTTTGTGATTTTAACCTGTTCTAACCGACTTGTAATTTGCTTTTACAGTTTTTACTGTCACAAGCATTACTGGAGTTTAATATTAAACACTCCCTGGTACAACCTTAAATAATATATATCATAATTTCTTTTTAAAGCAACAGCAACAGTTTGGAAATTAATTTGTAGATTTTTCTGTAACATCTATCTGGCTGCCTTAAATCACCATAGTGATCCCACGACTTATATCCATCAGAAATTTCTCAGAGTAATGCCACTGTGAGTTCTAGTAACTAACCACTTCTGACCAGATCCTTGCTTGATGTAAATTGGATAGAGCAAATTTAGATGAGGTATGAGCCATGTGTCTTTGACATAAAACTAAAGAAAGTTCCAGACATCTGCCTCAACAGGATTTTGTTCAAAAAAACACTCCTACATGCCAGTTATAAATATACAGAAGGTTATATATATTTATTCTAGAAACATATATTTGATAAAGATGACCTTCTCTGCAGAATAAATTGGAAAAATTTGTTGGTGGGAACGTGAACTGTGGAAACGAAAAAGGGTGCAGACAGCATTTTGTTAGGTCAGGACTTACGTTCAAAGAACATAAGCAATGCAAACAAATTGGCAGGATCTGGCTTTCTTTTTTTTTCATTTGGATATTTAATAAAATACAGAATTTTGCCGTCTGTATGTAAAGCAATGTAATTTAACTATCTGTGGCTGTACTTACACCATCATCATCAACTGCCCACATACATATGGTATGGAAATACTGTACAGCCTTTAGTTCCTCAAACACATGGGCCTGTACTGTCTGAGCTTTCTCTCACTACAGAAGGAAAAGCAACCTGTCCGTATGTGGGGTCGGTTCCAGCCGGGAGATGGCAGCAGTAGGCAGAATGATGGCAGTAGTTCCCTCACTTATTTTGTGTATATGCTCTAATGGTCCCGAGGGCAACATTAACAAAAATATCAGAAGGGGGGGGAAAGAAGCATTTTTCAAGGTCACAATATTTATAGTTACTCTGAAGTAATATGTCTGTGGTTTCTGATACTCACTGTTAATTCAACACTATGAATGGCAATTAAAATTAACGGAAGAGATGATAACACTTATGGTTCCTATGGCAATCTATGACTACTAGATAGTAAGTGTGGCTGCCGTTTTACCAGTTGCCTTCATGCCATTTAGTGCACAAGCAAGGAATTTTTTTATTTTTATTTTAAAGAACAGTACAGTCCCTCCCTCTTACCTTCTTGATTGCTAGGTCCCTCTGAAGTCTATCACACAACACTTCAGACTGGCTAAACAGTACTGGGACTCCTCCTGCAGCTGTGTTACCTCTTCTCTGGAGTAAGTACTGCAAACTATTCATCTGGCAGTGCCACCACCACAGCTACAGCTGCTGCAACTTCACTTGACCCTGCTGTCAGGGAGATGGCAAAGGGGACCAGTCTGTATTGAAAATTGACTACTTGAAGAGGGTTCTCACCAGCAAAACATTTCTGTCCATGGGTTTTTGGAGGAAAACCAGGTATAATTAGTAAATATAAATAAAATTTAAATATTCAGTGAATATTCAATGGCATTTTAAACAATGAAGGGAGGAAAAATAAAAAAACAGTGCATACAAACATATTAGAATGAATTCCAAAAGGCTAATGGCATCATCAAAAAGCAGGGCAGAAGAGTAAGCAAGTGAAAGACTACTGGCACTATTAAGAGACCTTCCTTAGAAGAAGCTATGGCATGGATGAAATCTGTACTAGAGGAGATTCTGGAGACAGTAGGGGAAAAGACCCCCCACATCATGGTATTTGCCATAGATCTACTGAAACAAATTACAAGCAAAGAAGATGCAAAACGGGATAGCACTTGACCATTGGAATAGCGGAGGCTTTCAAGGGGAGCAGTATTTTCTTTTGCTTTGTTTTATTCAATAGACAGAAATCATGAGTAGTATTTACACATACATCGAGAAATGCCTAAAGATAAGAAAAGAGAGAAAGCAAGCTAAGATGAGGGAGGCAGTTTAGGTTCGGCTATAAAGAGGGAGAAGTCAGGAGATGTTTAGACCACAGGGGAGCAGCTGGAAATCAGTTTAGGAAAGATCTTTCAAAGCGGCTGGAAAGAAAAGATAGGTGGAAAGAAAAAAACAAGAGGGATGAAAAGACAAGACTGGATCTCATCCATCTTTTAGGACATTAAGACCTTGGCAGAGGATAAAAACTTAACGATGGATATAAAAACAGGGAATAAACAGTCAGCTGCAAAGCCTGGCAAGTTCTTCTCGAGCAAGTATTTTCCAAAATTATCAGGAAGACATCAAACACTCTGTGCCCATCATATCTGACTGAACAGGGAGCTTTTGGTGGGACTCAGGAAAAAAAGAAGAGTTTACCACCTTTGGAAGAAGGGGCAGGTGACTCAAGAAGAGTACAGGGATCTCGTTAGGTCATGCAGAAAGGAAATCAGAAAGGCAAAAGCCGGGCTCAAACTCCATCGGGCCACTGTTGTAAGAGATAATAAAAAAAATTTTTACAAGTACATTAGCAGCAAAAAGGGAGACAAAGAGGATCTCCTTCCCTTATTGGATGCGGGGGGAAACATGGCCACCAGGGATGAGGAAAAGGCTGAGATACTTAATGCCTTCTTTGCCTCAGTCTTTAATAGCAAGACCAGTTCCACCCCCATGAGCTGGAAGACAGGGACGGGGAGCAGGAGAAACTCCCCATAATCCAGGAGG
>VZTL01012589.1:41164-62062 GCA_013400535.1 Scopus umbretta
TGGGCCCCTCACTACAAGAAGACATTGAGGTGCTGGAGCGTGTCCAGAGAAGGGCAACGAAGTTGGTGAAAGGCCTGGAGAACAAGTCTTATGAGGAGCTGCTGAGGGAACTGGGGTTGTTTAGTTTGGAGAAGAGGAGGCTGAGGGGAGACCTTATTGCTCTCTACAGCTTCCTGAAAGTAGGGTGTAGTGAGGAGGGTGTTGGTCTTTTTGCCCAAGTAACCAGCGATAGGACGAGGGGTAATGGCCTAAAGTTGCACCAGGGGAGGTTTAGATTGGATATCAGGAAAAATTTCTTTACTGAAAGAGTGGTGAGGCATTGGAACAGGCTGCCCAGGGAGGTGGTGGAGTCCCCATCCCTGGAGGTGTTCAAAAAACATGTAGATGTGTCACTCCAGGACATGGTTTAGTAGGCATGGTGGTGTTGGGTTGACAGTTGGACTAGATGATCTCAGAGGTCTTTTCCAACCTTAATAATTCTATGATTCTATCTTTGCTTTTCCTCTCGAAATAGTGCCTACCACTGTGGCAGTGTGCTGCTACCCCTTGTCTTACCTCTGGCCCAAGCAGCCAGAGCCCTGCAGGGAAAATCTAGCACAGGTTCTCCAGGGAGGGGGGCTTAAATTTATAGTGTAGTAACCAGTGAGCTTAAGGCCCAACAGTAACTCTCTGTCCTAAAAGCCAAACACATCAAACTACTAAATAAACAAACAAACAACTACTTTGGTATTGGCAGCAATAGGTTTCAGTGAGCTGATCTTAAAAAAGCTGGGAAACTAATTTTGTTTTCAACAACATGTTAATGCAGCAAACATTTTTTCAAATGTAAATATGCTGAAAAATACAGTCTCATAAGGAACAGGCATTTTCTTAATTTATTACTATCATATTATGACTTTATTTTGAAAAGGATTTAAAAGTTACTAAAGGAGTCTTCACAAAACCTCAGGACTTCTTTCTTCCTTTTCCATACATTAAGCTCGTATAAACAAAGCAAGATGAGATATGCTAAGAATTTATCTCCACAGTGTTCATTTCAGAGGGAATCAAAATTTGAATAGGCTATGAAAAGCTACTTAAAAAGAGAAAAGTGCTTCTGAATTTTCACAGGAGGGGGGGAAATAAGACAGTTGTTTAGTTTACCATATAAGAAAAAGAAACCATATCTTTGATTACAGTGCACTCTGGGCTTAAAGCTAAGCAGGAGAGATCCTAGTTAGTAAACATCTCACTCATTCTTAAGAAGCTTAAGAAATGCCATCACCAAAACACTTGACTTAGTCTATTAGAATAATTGAAGTAACACATACTTTTTAAACTCATGCTGTAATAACAACTAATCTAAAGACTGTATTTAAAATCAAAGCATCCTCTCGGATGGATATTTGCTAAGTCTTACCTTTAGATCATCTGTGTAGATGTTGTTATGAAGAAGAGGGAAAAAAAAAAGGAAATCTCTGTTTGTAATTGTGCAGATTTTAAGTGATAATGATGAGCCTCAGAAATAATCTCAGCGCTCCAGATTTTTTTTTTCAATATCATATCAATACTAATTTAAAGCACCATCTGTAAGTTCCTCTCTGTTATTTGGCAATTTTGCTGATGACTGAAGAAGCATTAATTCCCAATCAGCCCTCTACACGATTATGTCCAACATGATGTAATACTTTAACACAGTCAGTGGTCAGAGATTTGGGATAAAATGCTAATTTCTCAGACCGGACCAACATACTCTAAAAAGGAATCAAGAGGCAGAGCTTCTTTGACATCCCAGGCAGTTCAATGAGAGCTTGACATACCACAAAAAACAAAAATCAAAGAAAATAAGGATGGGAAAGAGAAAGGCGGACAAAAGATACGGGTGAATGTAGAAATGAGAAAAGTTTCTCCTTGAAACCTATTACATCTAAAAGAGATAGTCCGCTTAGACAGAATGAGAAAAGCTAAGCCACTTTTACATAACTAAAACCCATAGAATACCATAAGTAAGAAGCAATACAACAAATCACAACTTTACTTTCTCTCAGATAATGCAGTTACTTGGACTGGCATAGCTGAATCTAAAAGGAATTGTCATGAGAAGAGAGAGACTAGCATGATTAGAAGCAGAAAAAATTGCAACAGTTTGGTTTTGGTCATTTTCAGTGGCATCTACCAGCAAAGAAACAAGTGAAGAACAATTTTATAAATACATTACAGAAATATGAAAAAAAGGATACTTGAAAGCTGGCTGTGTTAACTGATCCTCTTCAAAATTTGTACAACGTCATCTGGAAAAAAATCTGAGGATGTATTTTTTTTCTTTCAGGGCCAATGCAACTCTAGTCTAGGCTTAAATGATTTATTCCCCCAGGTCCATTTTGATGTTAATGCTGTGCACCTTGAAATTATGTTAGATTCAAAAGAGTAAGGGGAAAATTCTATTTGAAAAACCATCTCATTGCAATGGCTACTCTGATTAACAGCTCGGAAGTATCAAAGGCTACTGCTTCTCAACAGGAGAGCATGCCCAGCTTTGTGTTGGCCACATGGAAACACAGCTGGCACCTCAGCGCAGCTTGGATTATTTGCAACCCTATGCCAGTGCGTCCTCACCGCTGAGCAGTCATTTCCAAGTGGACTTCGATACTAATAGATCCACCTCCTATAAGACAGTGTTCAGCACATGTCTTTTCATCTACAGGTCTTTGCATGCGTACAAAATGTAAGCAAGAATTTTTAGGCTCATTTGAAGTGAAGCTTGCCTGTGACCATACAATCAGCAACCAGCAAAGGTTCAACAGTGCTTTTATACATGCAATCCATACACAGACAAGTGCTAATATACCCTAAAAGACTTTTCATTTGCCAAAACACCAGTGTCTACCCTGGCACCTATGTAAGCTTTTAAAAAAATGCTAGGAAGTATTGTCAGAGGCAAAAGTTTCTGGGTATTTATAGATCAAGTCATGACTATCAACTCACCTTTCAGAAAGACAGTTTCATTTAAATCAGTTCATTTCTTAAGCGAACCTGTCTGAAGACGTGCTTGGAGTGAGTGAAACATCCTTTTAAACTTGTAGGTACATTCTTCATGACAAACAATGATTCATCTGCAAGTATAAATGGCAGATATCTGCACAAAATAGGTGGCTTCCATACACACTGCACATACACAGTACATTTTACTGCTAAATGCCAATTGTTCAAAACATGGCCCGTAACATTTCTCAGAGTGTAACAGCATACTTCAGCATCACTTTTATTCTTGATGAACAAAATCTGTGCGTTGCCCGTTGTAGCTAGTCTGCACTCAGCAGATTTCATTGTTAGAAAATAGCTCACAGAAAAGATGGAGCTCCGTTTATTTTGAGCTGTGGAATTTAAGCTGTAATTGCCTAATTAGATTTCAAAGCCCACTGACAAGCAGCATGATCAAACTCTATTTGAGTATCTCCTGATATAGGCATGGAAGTGACCCCTATAAGATGCGGGAATCTCATTAGTGGTGAACAATTAGGAAATATAAAACTCAAAAAGTTTTAATAAACACAGAGTGAATATTACGGTCAACTACAACAGCTGCTTTGATTTTAGGATTTATGACAGATTTATCACTTGGTGTATGTTACAGTATATTTCCTACATACCCACAAGCAACTCCTACAATATACACCAGATTTTTTTAAATTGGAAAAAAATAAGGGGGGGGGGGGCAAAAAAATGTAACCCTTGCATTCCTTTTTTGAATAAAATCTTCAAAATCAAAAGCCTTCCATTTCCAATATATAATGTAGCATTCCTCTCTCTGATTTTACGTTACACATGCACTTCAGAAAACACAAGTAAGTTCAAGGACTAACTCAATAAAGGAAATTAATGCTGTAACAGCTAAATTTTGTGTGGTAAACAGACTCAAATGCAAAATACAACCTTATTATTGCTCCCATTACAGGGCATTCCAGGTCATGGAAAAATAGCCACCTCAGAGGACAAACCACAAAACTGGTGCAGAGCGCAAGAAACAGCCTGAAAGTAGCTAACAGGAATCCAAGATAGACAGACACTGCCTAGGTCACTTGGCTCAGTTCTTCACAATTGAAAAGACTGACTTAGCAGAAGTTGAATTCCAGGTGGGTGTACACCAAAACCAATACCAGCCGTTCAGAATGTCAAAAGCCAAAAAATTCTAATTTCTTCTAAATTTTTCAAGAATATTCCTCAAAATATTTAGAACAAGTGTCAGACTTTTCACTCAGACCATGAGCCTCAAAAGCAGCAGTACACTGAAAAGAAGAAAGTGGGAGAAAGAGATGGGAGGAGAGGGAGAACGAGAGAGAGAGAAGGGGGAGAAAGAAAAACCAAAGGTGTTGCAGCAGCCTTGGAGACATTTTATTAAGTGAAACATGCCCAGCGATCCTTGCAAATGAACAAGGCTCTATGCTGTAAAGGAAGGAAAAAGAACCACATTCGTTCCTGCCGATATGACTCAGAGGAAAATTCCTTCCTATCCTAAAAATCAAACCATTAGTCTAACCTGAATGTGCATGCACGACGTGACACCCAGCCAAGTCTTTTCAGATCCTGGCGTTTCCTCCCCTCCTCTGCTTCAGCACAGCACCTCAGCATATCTGCTTCACTGGGCCTCAAACCACCACCATGTTTCTGGACCTCACGCGATTTACACCGTCAGTTCCCATCTAGCGAAACACAGCACGGCACAAAGCCCAGGTATTAACCTCTCCAAACCAGTTCTGACGCCACGCAGTGTGCCAGCTAAACTGGGTTTTCTGTCTCAGGCTACCCAGCAGTGACACTGGCGGTGCAATGGCCGAGGTCAGAGCAAGGAAGGGGAGTCAGGGGCAAGGGAAGCAAGGAGGCAATAGCCCTCGGAGAAGAAGATGCGCAAGGAAGAGGCACGGCAGGAGACAGTGGCAGGATGGGGGAGGCACAGAGAAGGAAACGCCAGCAGCCAGACGGGACTTCCAGATGACATCCAGTTTCACCTACAGAACTTCCACACTGCAAAGGAGTAGCAGCAGATGGGAAAGTGGCTTTACATCACTCTTTGAATCATGGGCACTTAGAATGCACTCCTTTTCTCCCTCCCTCTTCTTTGTTTTTACCTGTGGGGAGGGCTGAAAAGCCTGTCTGCAGCCTAGCAAGAGAGGCAAAAAAAAAATAAAAATTCCCATTACATTGGCCTGAAGATGCTCAAACAATATTTTTTCCTTCCTTACACTTCCTACTTGAAAAACAAAGACACAACGCAACTCACTATATTCATTCTGAAGATGAGAAGGAACATTGTGGTCCGCTATTCATCCTTCCCTGCTGCTATGGAAATCAACACAACAGTTTATAACTGGGTGTGACTCCACGTATCGCAACCAAAAACCCGTCCTGGTCTTACTGTCCTACATGAAAGGACACCGCGGCTGGCCTTTCAATAGCATAGTTTCCCACATCTTTCTTTCCATGAAATATCTTCCGAGAAAAGAAAAAGCTGTATTGTGAAAGCAACCGTCATGTATTACCTGCATTTACCACTATTGCAGCAGCAGTTTACAGGAGCAAACCGGAAAGATTCTTCTGTGCTCTGCTATGTGATTTCTACCAGTACTGTACTGTTCTTCAGCAACTAAGACAAGCTGAAGAAATTCAGAAAAGGAAAAGCCCTATAAAATGGCAAACAGTGCTGAAGACAAGAATAACACAGTTCCAACTACAGAGAGGGGACAGGAAATATGGTATTAGATTGTTACTCTCTTACTTTTTAATCTCATTCCTACTAAGAGCCTTTACAGACTATTTATAGTTATAATTGTGTTTGGTGTGTCAATGTACTTTACAATAATTCTACTAACAATTTAATTACTAAAAACTTTTTTTGCCATTAGGCTGTTAACATCTGAGATTGATAACAAAACCACAGGATAATTAGATGGGGATATTTAAACCAAATGGAATTCATGCATTTATTACACACTTGGTTGCCCATCTAAAATTAGGGAACTAATCTGAATATGAATGATGAAAAATAACAATGATGAAAAAAACAATTAAAAAACAATACAGAGATAAATGCAATGAGTTTTCTCATTTTAGCCATAAGTGCCATCTCTATTCCTGATTATAAAAGCAGCCTAATGTGATTTCCTATTTGGTTTATGACTGCAGGCTGGCAGCAAAGCACATCATTAATTGATCAGCAGAAAATACTTCATTCCTTTTAGTTTATGTTTAAGCTTTGATCTTAATTTCTCTTGTGATTTCTGCCAGGATTGTTTGTCATACTTTAACAAAATCCATGAGCCACATAGGAGATGCTAAGCTTTTATCTAGGCATTTGCTTATGAATAATCTTCCTATAGTCTAATTTACATAATTTTATTGTTTAGCAGATTCTTCCCATGCAGATATATTACTGCCAGTGCACCTGTACTTAAAGTGGTGTCAACGGAGTGTGCTCCTGAGAGTTATAGTTTGCATATAAAAATCTACTTTGAGCTAAAATATGGCATATATCACAAAATGCCTTGGAGGAAATTCAGTTCACAGAACATCAGGAAGAAAATCAGTTTGGCTATATTAACGTATAGGAATGCAAAACAGAAATAGAAGATAGAGACTTTTAGAGCATTTCTTAGAGTCTAAGTATCTGTTGTTTTGTTTATTTTTAGGATGATAATGCATGTAGAATTTTGTCTTTGGGTTTGGGATGCTTAAGAATTAAAACCTGAAATCGATAATTAATATTGTGTTTGGAAAGGTTAGTTTTCTGTCCCAGGCTGAACATACCGGGAAAAGACATCATCAGGATTTATTTCTTTTTTTAAATAATTGTTTTGGTTTTGTCCATTCAAAAAACTTGCCTGTTTTCAGAGCTGCTAGCACAAGGGTCACCTGTTAAGAAGATGATAAAATCTAAAATATTATCAGTGTCATAAGAATACTTTCTGACCTCATTGCCCAACACTATACCTGAGCAAGGACCTACAGATTGTTTATCTGTTATTATATGATACCATTTTCTGAACTACCTTCATGCCTCACAGTCTTTAAAAGTGCCTCTTCAATACCAGGGAAACTGAGCCTCAATACACAGGGCAACTAAGTCCCACCAATTCAAAGGCCAAAACCCTTTTGCTGATTTGTTTTCAGTGATTTGGGCCCCTTAATTCTTGATCAGCCCCCAAAGATCTTCTGCACTCCGAGAAGCTAGTCCATGCTGATCCCAGGCCAGTGCTGCCACTGAAAGGAATGGGCATTAATGAAGAGGAAAGATGCCCAGAAAAACTCCTTGAGAACCAACCAACCTCACCTTCTTCCCACATCTTAGCGAGGCTTCCAGATTCATTAACACTTCTCAAGACTGAACAAATGCATTATCAAAACTGGCACTGAGCCCAGGCAGCCAGACTCCAGGAGAGGGCAATATGCTCATGGCCCTGACATTTTCTATCACTGAGAAAGACTAAATAAAATGCTCACTCTCCCTCAACCTTGAGGGTGCAGTTAAATTTTGCTTATGGTTTTCATAGGCTTTGATCTAGCTCTGCATCTCAGGCAAAGCAAAAAATAAGTGTGCTTTAATAACTAATTTTGTGCACATACAGGGAAAAAGTGGGAAAGCTGAAAGAAATGTGACTAAATAATTGGGATATGATTGCAATTTGCACATTTAGAACGTATAATGAAAATATTACAAAGATACAACTGTTTCCATTACGGTCCTAGGCTACATTCACATGGCATAATATGGACAAGCCTCCTTCTTGCCCTGCTTCTGAACAATGTCAGTGTAATGTCAAGCCTGAGTTAATAACTCCAACTTTCCAAGACAGCGTATTACTTCAAATTTGGCAAGTTTGCCAGCTCTTAGATTTTAAATCCAATTCCCACTTCCTCTGCAAATAGCCTTCTCACTAGGAACACCTTTGTAAAGATGTTTTAAATGTAACCTAGTGTTAAAGGTATGAAAACCATAGTACAAAGTTATTTAACAGCACGAGCTTAGCATATCAAACGGAAGAGAGGAAGTGTTGTAAAGAATGAGACTTATCACCCCATCCCACTGATACCAGTTAATGGAATGTATCTGATTCTTTGAGGAGCAGGTAACTTTATATAATTTGGCAGCACACTATATTAAGAAAAAGCTTTCGGTACTAAACACCCTTTTGACTGTTCATGGTTGAAGCCAAATTTTTAAATTAGTATTGCACAACTCTCTTCCTTTGTATTTCCTAGTGCAAGCATAGTTTTATAATGTATGTTTCCATGCTTTGGTGTATTCCATTTTTATTGACAAATTTTTCCTCACAAAGGAGTGGCTATTCCTTTTCTTTGTACAAGGGAACCTCTCGGTAGGACTTCCGCATCGATGGAGGTTCTCTGTTTTGAGGACAGAAAGACAACAATTCATTTTGTCCAAAGAAGATTGACGCTTCATACCAAATAAACACTTTGTTGGAAACAAATAAACAAAAACAAGTGAAGAAAATGATATTTTATAACACCTACCTGGCTCTCAAGAGATATATCTCTGTGTAATGAGAACAAGTCTGTACAGTAGCTTCATAGAAAATAACCATACAACTCCCCAGTTAATCTAATATTACAACAGATATCCAGACAACTGAAGACTAAATTTTGTGTGACCACTTTCTCACACACTTTATTTAAACTCCCAAATGAAGCCATGAAAACAACAAAAAAAAAAGAAAGTATGCATTCATGGATAAACTGTATGATACTTCCCACATGGACTACAAAACAGCCTCAAAATAAATGTTAACATGCCAACCCACCTACTTACCTATTGGAATTTCTGCAGTTGTGTTTAGGCCAAGGAGGCAAGTGAAAAGCTCATACTGATTTCAGTCATGTATTTTCTAGAAAGCTAACAGAACGTGGGAAAGCCTCAGACCAGAAAGATTAAAACCAAATACCCAGGGGAAAATTCTCAAGTATTTAATGGCACAAAGGAACTGCCAGTTTCTAGGTGGTCAGACATACCTGCACACCACAGCAGGGTAAACTAGACTGCAGATTTATGATTTCTGAATATACTGCTTAGCCACTGGTACTGTAAGAATTAGGACAGAAGAGTTCCCCTGAGTCTTTTAAAAAATGCAGCACTGAGGTCTTTGCACAGACACATAAACGCCACCTTCTACTCATGTAAAAACTGCATGTATAAAACAAATTCTGATAACAGACTTAAACTGACAAAGTCTAAAAGGTTTGAATATTAAAATAAATTTCAGGGAGCTGTGATGCAGACTGCTTTGCAAAAGTGAACTCAATTGAAGGTTTAACAACTGATCTGAAAACCATTTTAAACTAAAAACTAAAATGTAAGCAAGGCATAACATCCCTAAGTATGGCAATACATCTGGGCACAATTTTAATAAACAAATAAAGAACCTTGTACACATTCTACTCCTGCTCCTACTACCACACTGGTTCATCTCAGCTAGCAAAAAATGTTTTTGCCCTTCTCGGCAACCAAGGCTTAACGTAGCTGCACAAAACCCAGTTGTGTTCATTCTGCTTGATAGAGCTTCCGCACCAGACAAATAAAATGACAATATGAAACAACTGTGACTCTCCAGTGTTTGCTTCTATATAAGGGTTTTTGGTTTGTTTGGTGGTTTTTTTTTTAGTTTTCTGAGGTTAGTGAATGTTTACAAGCTATGGCAAATTGTTTCTGCATAATGCAGAAATGAATATAGAAACTCAGTGTAGCTTTATCACACATACGGTGACATATAACATAGAATTCATTTATGTTAAATTGTACCCTTAGATAAAGTACTGAAATTACTACGGAAGGAAAACAGATTAAATATAATCCAGTCCAAAACTAAATACCTTACTAACCAGCAGAAACACAATTGAAAAAAAAAGCACACTGAGATGACTTCCCAGTCTTTATTTCCTAAACTGAGTTTGGTTTTCTAATATGCTACTCTCTCAGATAACAGATCTCACTATATCCCTCCCAAAACTTGTAATCCACATTTTTATAATATTATCATGTAGACTCCCATGACTACAACATATTTCTACAGCACCCATTAGAGGCAGAGACAAATTCAGCAGTATTCATTCTTCCTAGAACATGCATGCCTTTTGACAGCATTGAATGCTTATGAATTATGACTTCTAAATCCAGTAAATAGGTTTAAGAAAATTCTAGTCTGCTTTCTGCTGAAAAAGCATTCAAACAGATCTGGAACAAAAGTGTGATTTTTTTTTTAATTTTTGTTTTAAACAACGCTTCTTTAATGTAGTCCAACACAAATGGAGTCTGTCACATTACAAGTCTCAAGGCACTTCACAATTTTCAGCAAAAGCTGACAAAACTCTGTTTAGTTAGATATGACATAGAAAACAGATTTTTCAATTATTATGTTGAATCTTAACATAGTAGCTGAATCTCAAAACAAAGAACAGTGCAAGTTCGAGAACATAGTAGCTGTTAGAACTGAGATTCAAAGGACTCTTGAATTCAGGGTTAGTTGGCAAAAGTCTCCCTTCAGGGCAAAAGGAGTTTACCCAAAGACAGTATTCCAATCTGTCTTTTGTTACACAAGCTGATTGCTTACAGAATAGTGTTAAAATCCACGTGCTACATAAAAAGAAAGCTCTAATAATAGAAGCAGTGTACCAAATACATGCAGAAACTAATACAATTTCTACAGCGATACCTACGGGAAGAGCAGCAGAGGCATGTTGCTTTGCATCTGGTCTATACATGTGTCCACAACAACTTGCAGTATCATCTCTAACACCTACAATCTAAATTTCTTCAGAACGAGACATCTTTTTGTTTCAACATTCCTTGCAGAATCAGAACAACACACAAAAAAAACCCTGAAATTTTATAATAGCATCTTCATTATTATTCTTTTGCAAATATTTGGGACAGGAAGGTTGATAGTAAAACAGCCAACACATTCAGAGCAATAATAAGGAGGAACAGTCACGAATCCCAAATATTCCAAGGTTGGTCTGTCTCTCCCTCTGTAACACAAAGCAAGTCAATATAAGGCTGGGACCTAGAAGGGTAAAAATTCGTATCACCCTTACAGCTGCAAATATTTTACAAGCTGATATGCAGAAGAGTTTCTTCATGTAATAATAAAATGGTTCTTCCTCTGAAAAAGTAGTGCTGGACATACCAGTATAAAAATGAAAATGTCTGTGTATCTGAAAAGTCATTATAAGCAGCTGATTGTCTGACACATATATGGTACTTCTAGAAAAAAAGGTTTCGCGTAACACTGATGTTAGACAGACGTATTTGAGTACTGCACAGTGTATCTACTGTTGACATCCCAAGTAATATGCTTTACTGTCTTTGTTCTGCAAGTTCAAGTGCAAATTGTTTTGTTACATACTGTCTTTGTTCTGCAAGTTCAAGTGCAAATTGTTTTGTTACATTTTTGTTACACTATCACCATCACTAGAGACTCCAATTTCAAATGGAAGACCCAATGAGTATAGATTTGTCTTTGAATGTCATCTAGTATCTACTGAATTATTCACTTGCTGGGGGACATTCACATGGGCTAACGTACCTCACACATGAACATCTGTGCTACTATTCCCAGGTTGTCAAGGCCATGGAAAAGTAAGTGCTGTAGCCCCAAGACTTTCATACCATGTCATTACACGGTAACAAATACAGTAGTCTTGCTCTTACTTGAAGGTAGTAATAGATAGGGATATGAAGCATTGGGATTTCTGTTTGGTTTTGTGATTTCTCAGAGCTGTCCAGAGCAAGCATCCCATACAGAGCAGGACTCTTCCTCCTCGTGCTCTCTGTTGAAGGAAAATGACAGCACCGCTGAGCTCTGCTGTTCCTAGCGCAGTTCCAGTTTGCACCCTAAAAATTCTTCCCCCTTAATGGGACATAGTGTGGACTGACAACAGAAAACTTTGGTTCCTTCCAGCTATTTTTCACAATGTAAGTGAGAAGTACGTATACATGCTGGAAAGTATGAACTGTTTCCACTTCAGTATTTGCATAACTAGCATGAATGGGAAAGCAGTAGATATACCAACTATTTGTACAGCATGTATCTGCAAGAAATACATCAGATACTTTCATCAAAGAGCAGTAGTACATTTACACCACTTTCAGATTCCTTATTCTACACTATAGCAAACATTAGTAAATAGAAACATTGACAACGTGGCCATTCCAGCCATCCCTTACAGACCTGTGTAGCCCAGAGGTGCTTACAAAGCTCACTGTTTGGAAACCATTCATTTCTACGTTCACCTAACGCCATGCATAGTAATGTCCTGGCTCGTGACAGAAACCTTTAGGTGCAACTGAAATACAGCTAACCATCACCACCTGCATACCTGTTTAATTATACTACATTAGAATTAAGCAGAAAAGTGGCTGAAGAATTACTACCGTGCCAGCTCTTAAGTTGCTTAGTTTGTTGGGGTTTTTTTTTCATCTTCTTGCTGCCAGGAAAGCATCTCTTTGTTTAATGAAAGTTGATCATTTTGGTAACTAAAACCAAGTAGGAGCCTTGCAATTCTTAAAGACACTGCAAAAAAAAAAGTTAAATGCTGTTTTCAGACAAAAACTTGAAGAGAAATTGTAGCCTCTGAGAAGGTGTAAAGACACACACACACGCGCTAATCTTACCAGCTGGAGATGTTAAATTCCTCTTTAAAAACTAGGCTAATACCCCTTGGAAATGGACGTGTTTACATATATACCCTATTTTTTGATGAATCCTACATAAAAGGAGATTCAAAACAGTAAAAATGCATTCAGCACTTTTTCTTTACACTAACAAACTTCTAATTAAAAAAACTATGGTCCATTTTTTTTCTCCTAAACAAAAAAAAAACAAACCACAAAACAAAAAACAAAACAAAACAAAGCAAAACACCTTAGGTCAAGGGGTTTTGTAGGCAGGTTCCTTTTCTTGTATTCATAGTTTTAAAATCATAGAAGTTAAACAAATGTAAATTACTTAATTTCCACAAATGTAGGTATCTAAACCACCGGTCCTTGAAACACTTTCATTCATCATTTGAAACGGGTCTTCTCCCCAGCCACACGCACAATGTGGGTCCATTTCCAATCAGGATGTACTCTAGGAGAAGCAGAGTTGGTTGGTCCTACAAGCACACATTTGCATGCTTCAGACATAAAACTCAGCTGTGCAAATCTAACAGACATAGGGAGAGGATGCTCACACTTCACAACTAGGTTCGTACATCTGTCTGCAACAGCATTTGCAACATGGCCCCTTTGCTGGGGAGTCACCATACGGCAGTATCTCTCATTGACAGAGAGAAAGCATTTCACTGCAAGCTTGTACCTTCCCTTGGATCCATACACCTAAAGTGAGATGAAGTTTCTAAAGTTTCCCGTTACAACAAAATTCTGATAGCTCCACATGGTGGGGGGAGGAAAACAAAAAAAAGGAAAAACGTATACAATGAATACAGACCCAATTATTGCATTGGATGATATAATGCACGCATGAGAAACAGCTGCACAATAAACTATGGGGAATAAAACAGTTCAAAAATAAGTATTTTGAAACAGTTTCCTCAGAATTTCTCTCATTCAATTGTTACTATTGGCATTTGTTCAGCATGTTCTCACAACTAAATGTCATTTTCAGTTTAACTTTTTTAGCAAACCAGAAAGAATATTCACAAGTTAGAACGCACAGATAAGGGCATTTCTGTGTTGCTACTTCATCAGCAGTGGTCAATTTTTTTATGAAGTAAGCAAAGATCAGCTCGAGTAGAAAGAAAGAAGTCTCAAAATTTATAGCGCAATAAACTGTTTCTCCTTCCTCTGCTTTCCCCACGCCAGGCTTTCACCTTAATAATAAAACATGCCAAAAAAGAGATCTGGGCTGAGGGTTTTTTTGCCAGTTCAGCACACCCTGATCCCATGCAGAGCAGCATGCTGGTATGACTTCAGGGGTTTCAATGTACAGCAGCATTAAGTGAACAGAGTTAGACCAGAGACTCTCCTCCACATCCGAGAAGGGTGTCAGGGTGGCACACGTCAGAGCAGAAGGACAGCCAGCTGAAGAGAATTAATGTCAGATCAGATAAGGGAGACTCGAGAAGGCAGGGCAAGGATCCAACACCCTTTGTCAAGCTGAGCTGTGTCCTGGTGTGCAAGTAACTTCGTGATGGCCAAAAGACTGCACCAGAGTAAGACACTACTCGGTGAGAACAAGTAAAAACCAAATTAACAGGAAAAAAAGTTGGGTTTTCTCATGCCTCAGAATATCCAGGGAAGTAAATTATAGTAGGTCATGTCTTCTTGCTGCTTATAGGTAAAAGTACCAGCAGCTAATCATACAAAAATCAGTTAGTCCATCTATTCTAGTTAGAAGTGCATAGAACGATTTCTTTCTTTCTTTACTCTGATTCTGTACATGTCATCTGAGGTATCACTGTGCCAAATGAAATTTAAAGAGAATTTGAGCAAAGCAGGGGAGGGAGAGAAGTTGTTTAAAGAGGAAAGCAATCTGCTTAATGTGGATGACTTTTTTATCTTTTTTTTTTTTTTTTTGGTGTAAGACAGTCTTTTAGTTCAGGAAAGAAGAATACAACATACAAACTAGATGTTACAAAGAGATCTTCATTGCTGAAAATGACTGAGTAGGTTGACATTTGAGGAAGTAGTAATGTGAGAACTTGAACATCTCAGGAGTCTTTTGCAATATCTCACTCAGCTTTGCACTCCTAACCCAGGGACAGAACGCCCTCTGGAAGGCTGGTGATCCCATTTCAGCTCCTATGCTGTTCATCACGACCACTGAAAAGTATCCTAGTAACTGTAATCCACACTGATTCAGAATCTGTGTATTTCCAAATTAAAAATAAATTAAGAAATATTTACTCTTGAAAAAGATGAGACTGCATTTCATTACCTTCTGTACCAATACTGCTTAGGAGAGATTTCTTCTCTTCACCAGCTCCCAGGTGGAACTGGCCATTTTAAAGGCTTATTTTAGTGCCTGGCAAAGGAAGCAGTGAAGCGGTAACGAGGCAACAACGTGGCCCTAGGATAAAGAGAGGTATTTATTTAGCAGAGTCTTACACCCATCTACCTTTCACAAGCAGTTAGCCTGCTCTGTCGGCAGCAACAGCAGTTCCACAAATAGAAATAGGCTTCTTGCCTCTTTTGACCTTGTTTTCACTATGTTGGTTTGATACAGCTACCACCTGAGAAAAGATATCTAATGCTCACAGCCACTAGCAAAATGCCACACACACAGTGGGCTTTGCTTCAAACAATGCTAAAGTGAATAAAAGTTTATGCACCCCACAGCACATATTTCCCTAAACCTATCATAGAGGTTATATTGTACACGTTTCTAAGTATCAGGTCACAAAAAGATAAATCAGAAGCTTTGTTCACCTGAGGAGTCTCCAAGATCATCCTTTCAGATTCTTCTACAACAACTTAAGATCAGATTTTTTTGGCACATCCAACAACAGTTTCGGACTCTAATCCACCGCACCGAGAGCTTCCTCGCTCACATTAGATGACTGCCCCTTGAGTCCACTGTATCAAACCATTTCCTCTGGTGTTTGCTGAATAGATTTCATTTGTAAAGACCAACTCCAACCTCCTGTCTGCCCTTTCTCCATTACTGTCTTTAAAAAAAAAAAAAAACAGTCTCAAACATGTTTCAGGCTTTGAAGAGTACGAACTACAAGATTTAAGGCAAGTATTTCTTGTTTCATTCTTAGTTACTGGTGGGACCACCATTTTCCTTGGACATGGTATGCACCAGGGGAAAGAACTCTTACAAGGCTAAGACAGAGCTTTTTGTTTGTTCAGTTGAGTTGCCCTGTTTTTCCTGTAACCAGGGAAAAGTGACCTGGTTAAAACGCTGTCATGGAAGTGGCAGTGATACTCACTGTCCATAGCTAGGAAGCAGCAAGGTCTTATCTTCTTCAAGGACCACTTACATTATAAATCCTCTGTAGATATTATCTTGAACCAGATGATCAGTCGGCACAATTCTGTATCTGTTACAAGCCAATGGAAACCTGGTAACTAATTAGCACCACTGTTCACTGTTCAGTATTTTTTCGTTTCTACATGTAGATGCAGAGAAGACCACATGATACATCTCATCTTCCCATACATTCATACTCAGGAATTGTATTCCACATGGACATGGCTTGTGGCACAAGTTCTGGCACTGACAGGGAAACCTGAAGGAAGGTTATAGGATAGCAAGCTTCTATTCACATATTCTTAGCATAAATAATTGTCTTCCGAAGGATGAAAACAGACACAGCAACATGAAAGATAAAAGCAGCAATATTTAATTCACATTTCCCTGGTTTCGGATATAAATTCATCTTTAAGAAGAATTTGTTTCCATAGTCAATATCTGAAAAACATATACAAAATTACGTACAACACTGGAACCAACACATTCTTTTGAAGCCATTGCATCTTTTAAAGAAAAAGCAGAAATTTCTATTAAAATCCACTTTGATTTGATTCAGACAAACTTAAAATTATAGCAAGTGTTTCACTGCTTTGCAAAATGCTAGTTAACTTAGGCACTGCTTAATGTTTGGAAGAAAAATTTCAGAAAGCACAAGAAAATATGCTTGCATTAAAGAAATATTGTTGCTATATTGTATGTGTGTGCATATACATAAACACAAAGAGAAATCAGTCTTATTTCCATGACAATCTTCTATCTTCCAGTGATGATATGCATCTTATACATGTTATCAGTTAGGCTTTAAATACAACTGCCTAAAAGATCTGTTTTTCTTCATATTCAAAAACCTATCTCAGTAAGAAAGGACCAAATATTAAAAGCTTTTGATTCTACTGCATGTTCCTTTACAAACCACCTTTCCACAGAGTAAATTTATGTCTAGTGTATTTCCAATTAAACTAATAGGTCATAGTGAAGACCAATTTGGTTCTATTCTTTCTGTTTGTAAACTGGTATCTTTTGTAAGTAACCTGTATAGCTTTTGAAGCATTAAATATGCTTTCCATCTGAAGTAACTCAGTTGTACACAACAGAACATGTCACGAATATCACAAATCAGAATACATTGCTTATTTCTGTTTGTGCAGGCTACTTCCTACAGTTCCTCAAAAGTCTTTGTAAGGGTCCCTGGATATGATCATAATTCTGAAAACAAACGAACCAACCAAAAAACCCCAGCCTGCAGAAGGTGCTTTAGACATCTTTACAGAATGTTTAGGCACAAATTCAGCAAAGCATTCAACAGTGGTATATTAGAATAATAGGATTCTTGAATTAAAAAAATCCCTAACATTTTGTGATCTATGATTAATATGTGCATGAAAACAAGTCTTCTACGGTAATATTTCACTATCTAGCTCAAGAAATGTAAAAGCAAATGCAAAGACATAAAGTAAGTATAGTGGATTTTACAAATCTGAAGTTGTTCACATAGATCTAAGTTTTTAAATTTTTTTTCATTCTCACTTTTTAAATTACCCTGAATAAATGAAATATACCTACAACATAATAAGCACATTGAGTCCTACTTCCAGTTCATTCCAGTATTAGAGAAG
This sequence comes from Scopus umbretta, assembly GCA_013400535.1. NCBI lineage: Eukaryota > Metazoa > Chordata > Aves > Pelecaniformes > Scopidae > Scopus > Scopus umbretta. Next base: position 58,746 of record VZTL01012589.1, read on the forward strand.
TCTGAATGTGGTATTTCCAAAGATGTTACCTCTGCCTTTCTAATTTTTTTATTACCTTAAAATACATTGCTGAGATTGAAACATTTTCTCCCATCTGTCAAAATATTGCCAGCAGAATAAAGCTGGTAGTAATTTGTCAAAATATTTAATTGCAAGAACAATTTTAAAATCAAGCCCAACTCCTTGAGCTACGAAGAATAAGCTGTCAAAGAGACAAAATGTTTTCAGAATTTCAAAGATTTTGCTATATGCATGATAAAAGTGTTTAAGCAAAAGAATAATGCAAGTGGTAAAATACATAGACAGTGAAAACCGAGTTTCCTTTTTTTTTTTCCCCTAAAGCTACAGTTTACTCTATATAACTCAGATAATGAAAATTACAATAGGTGCTCCAGGGAAACTACATATACCACTTGGCAGGCTTCCTCTCTTCTTCAAAAAATACAAACAACAAAAGAAACAAACAAAAAAAGGAATCAACAACAAACAGCACAAAACCCAAAACAAAACAAACAAAAAGCCTCAGAAAACAAAACAAAAAAAACCACTTATCCATAAAGATTTTCAACAGCTATCCACCAGGAAAAAGCAAAAATCAGAAATACAGTTTCATGACTGTTTTCATACTTTTGATATACATATTTTACAACATAAAACTCTTAAAGAATAATAAGGCTACAAAATTAAGTACTTTGAAATTATAAAACTTTGGATTAGGATTGTCTTTGACATTTTAATTTGGCTTCTGTTCTTATATGTAGCATGGCAAAAATTTTAATTAAGTGTTCATATGCTACTTAGGATCTTTATATCAGGAAAGAATGTTACTCATTTAACAAAAAGCGCTTATGATATTTTTTTCTCCTATTCAGTGATCAGGGTTCCAAACTCAGTTCATGGAACATTATCTACAGCCTCCTTTGAAAACAAAATTATACACTTCTTCAATAAGCTCCCTAAAATGTTCAAGAAAATCGCTTTGAAACACGTTTTACCTTTTCAACATCCCTTCACTATGAGAGAATCCTCTACACTACAGATGTTGAGTGGAGTAACCAGCTTCCTTTGCAGACCAGTTTCCTCCCAGTCTGGCCTTTTGCACATGAGCTCCCCTCACTCCTAGCCCCAGTTTCACCACACTGCTCCCCTGTGCCCATCCCCTTGCCTAGCCAGCACCTCTACCTGTCCAACTCCCAGACCTAACATCCTCAATAATCTTTCTAGTACTGCTCCAGTTCCTTGTGGAAGCACTATGAGCATGCCTAATTAATATACCATGTCTTTACCTGCCAGTCTTTCAACAAAAATTTTACTCAACCTAGACTATTGCTTCTCCAAACACTGAGTCATTTCCAAGCTGGGAAATAATATCCATTACAAAAAGAAAAGCAAAAGCCCTATAACTAGCACATGGCTCATCACCATGATACTGCCTTATGAACTCTTGGTTAGATCTGGTCCCTGCCTCGGAGTCTGCCCAGCTTGCCTAAGGAGGGCGCTGTGTGGACCCTGGGGTTCTGCAGGAACTTTTCCACCTCCGCACAACGCTGCAGGGTTGCGAGTTATTCCATGCAATTTAAAGGAATCTCAAGAGCCTTTCCAAGCTATAGAAACATCCCCAGTTTGTTTCATGTGTCTTAGAAGTGTATAAAAGTCTTGTATCAGATCCTTTTGAAGTGCTTTTGCATCTGTATGCCTCATCTGAGTTCACCTCAAAACTAAACCGGAGCTTGAAAAAGTCCTTGAAGAACTGCTTTTTTGCTTTGTAAAAGCCAAAGAAATCTTCAGCCATTCCTATCAGTCTGGGCTTTGTAAAAGCTTCTAGTGTGTGTCAAGAGGGGCAGGACAGGATAGGTGTAAATGTCATTCCCTGAACCTCCACGCCGAAGGCTCCCAGCCATTTCGTACAATGTGACATTTCCCATACAGTCTTTTTCTTCTTTTTAAAACCATAGTTTATTTTACTTTCCCAATATTTCCCTGCTATAGTTACATACTCAGATTCTCTAGCAAGCTCTTGTGAAAGCATCTGAAGTGTAAAGAAATATCTGCCAACAAAAAAAGGCTGGACTCTCAGGTTTGGCTTTAAGAAACACTAGTGAGAAGAAATTCTCTTTTTAATACCACTATCAAAAAAAGCTCCTGGGATGATACAACTTTGCACTATCCCTCTTCAGAAATACATCTAATGGTATGTGACTCCACGTGCACTGCTCCATAAAATCTCTGTGACAGGGGTGTGTTGTATTTTATGTTATTTTTCAAATTGGCGGGGGGGNCGTGGACGGGGGGGGGGGGGGGGGGGGGGGACACGACACAGAAAGATGTTAAAATAGCTAAAACAAGGCTTCGGTTATTCACATGAAATAGGTACTCTGAGAACCCCAGAGTGAAAGCAGTACATGCTCAACTGTGTTCATTTCCAATAACTGTAGAAAAAATCTGTAGTATACACTGTAAGGTCCATGGAAGCAGCATTTGACCTTGGAGCTATGGAAGTGATATTTTAGATGAGCCTTATCCCAATATATCACTATAATAAACAACACAATAAATGACATGGGTTTTGCTGCTGAACTGTAACTTATCTAGTACAACGGATTTTGAAAGACACACATAATAATGCTAATCTGGTTTTGCAACTTCCAGCAAATACTGTTTTTCTGTTAAACCTATTCATTCTTACACAGTAATTTCTGAGAATCATATATGAAGGAGAAAGAGAAATGGGAACTATAACTGACTGAATCAAAAAGCTTAATTTCCCTGAAAGCAGTCAGATTTTTAAGCTCTTGCAAAAGCTGCTTATAGCTATATATTTCCACTTAAGAATAAGTTTTTAAAAGCAGCTAAGGGGACTAAACCAACATACAGGCCAGCATGTTTGTGTCTCAGCTATATTTTCAAAAACATCTGCTTACGCAGATATTTCAATGTTTTTCAAAATACGATATATTGAATTCTTCTCAAAATGGAACCACATATCTGAACAGCGAACTGCCTAATTCAGCCTAAGATGCTGTTGGCCTTCCTTACTGCAACTGAACAGTGCTGGCTCCTGTTCAGCTTGTCCACCAGGATGCCCAGGTCCTTTTCTGCACAGTTGCTTTCCAGCCAGTTGGCCTGCAACCAGTATTGGTCCATGTGGTTATTCTTCCCCAGGCTGAATTTCAATCAAGAGAAATGCAAATTCCTGCATGAGATTCCTGTCGGTCTATTTCTCCAGCTTGTCAAGGTCCTTAAAGAATCCTTTAAGCAGTACTGGCACTAGTTATCAACCCCTAGGGCACTCTACTAGTTACTGGCCTCCAGCTGGA
>VZTL01012591.1:0-17800 GCA_013400535.1 Scopus umbretta
TTTGCACATGTGTGTATTCCTAATTTGAAGAGACAGCTATTTCATAGTTTAAAATGTGAAAAAAGGAACATGACAACTGCTTCTCAAAATTTTATTTAGCATATACATTTAGTGTATACATAGAACTGAGCTTACCATCTCCATGAGCTATATAGTTCATACCTTTAATATCTTTACAGCTCTGATAGCCATTGGACGATACAGCATGACAATAGAAACAGTGGATGTTGGATGGTGCAAAGAAATCACAGACCATGGTGCCACCCAAATTGCACAAAGCAGCAAGTCTCTCAGATATTTAGGGCTGATGAGGTGCGATCAGGTAAGGAGCATTTGCGTGAACTGGTGCCTGCTTCTGAGTACGTGTGAGAGTGAGTATTCATGTGCGTATGTGTGAGTGAGGGAGAGAGACAGGAAGATTTATGTTTTTCTGTACAAACAGGTTTGGTATTCACTACTGTGGTAACTCTTTTAGTGTACTGTGTTCACATATTTAGCTAAAAAAGTATGTAGAGAACTAAAAAGAGCATTATAAATTTTTGCTGACACAGATTTTCAAAATACACCCACAGGCTACACCCACAGCCTGAGGTGCTCACAAAAGTTTTATGTAAACTCTGCCCTCTGAGGGTTTTGACTATTTTTGGCTAAAAGTGATTGGTATGTCATGTCATTACTGTGACAGACTACTTTGTTTTTTAAAAAGAAAGAAACAAAAGAATGATAAAAATAATGCAGTGTTATTCCAGAGTGATTTTCTATATGTCTCTGTTCTTGCTCGTATATGTTTTTCAAAATACAAGGATGTGGGTAAAACCATAATGCTAAAAAAGAAAAAAATACTGAATTTCTTATTATTAGCTTTACTACTTGCAATATATTAAGAATGTCTATCAGTTTTTGCACTTTATCATTAGAAGAAAAGAAGGACAAGGCAGTCCAGCTCCACCTCACCCTGTATATAGCCTTCAGGAATCATGTCTTTGTTGAGAGAAGAGAGATCAAGAGGCCTGGGAACACAGCAGAAATAGCTAAAAGTCATTGGAGATTCAGAGTCTCTGATCTCAAATCTTCAAATATAACTACAGGAATTGTTTCTTTTCCAGCCATCATGAGAGAAATGTCTAGCTTAAGATGCCCATCATAAGCATGTCTCTCAGGCTTGCAAATTTCTGATTGGATACAGCCTGTGGAAACATGGGTTTTTAGCCTAAGAAACTTCATGCTTAAAACCGTTAACATAAATCCCTTGCAGTGCTTTATAGAAGACAGGTACAAACCCCAGTATTTCAGCTGGCAAGGTATAATAATTTCCAGGCCAGTTGTGAAGTTAGAAGTAGCATTCTGCAAACCCAGCCTTAGACAGTTTCCAGTTTGAGAGGAGGTTGAGCACTTTGGAAGAATTGCTCTGTCTATTAAAGCTGACTCCACTTAATCTCCTAAACATTAGTGTTTTATAAGAGCCACAAGACGAAAAGAGTGTGTGAGTCTGTCTGATGAATTGTGCTAAGATTATGTACTACTACAGAATGTTCAAAGGATTAGTTGACCTTGGGAATTAGATCTGACCCTGAATCACCTGATCAATTTTATATATATATTTATGTTGTGGATTTAGCTAATGTTGAACAATCAACAAGGATCTAATAAGTGCAATAATTTTATCCTGTCTTCAGCTGCTATAGAAAATCAATGACCTTGATGCTGAAAACAAGTTTTACTACCTCATCAGTTAAACTATATGTACTGCAGCCTGTATTCCTCTAATTGCTGGTTAATGCTTTCCTACTTCTTTACGCAGGATTATACACCATCTTTTGTGTTATGAAAGTCAACTGCTAAAAGGAAAAAAAAAATATTTTTTGAGAAACCTTCAAGGAAGATAGAAAAGCAAAGCTGACTGCATGCCTGCCAGTGGATGTGTGTGGATGTGTGTGTGTTTGTGTGCATGCACACATGTGTGTGCATGTATACAAGTATTCAAAGTGTGGTAGCTGAAACTTGTTAATGAGTAAATGCTGATACAACAAACACTGTAGTAGTAGGACTACTGCTGGGAATTATTTTGTTGCTTGCAAAGCCTTGATGGGAAAAATAGCTCCACAGACTGAATGAAGTAAGTATCCTTGACTTAAGAGTTTTTGGCAGCTAGAAGATACCAGCTCCCTTTTTCCACTGCAAATGAACAGAGAAATTACTGAACAAAATCATGTCTTTAACTGTCTCTCCCCAGTGTCATTGCAGAACTAATTTTTTCCAGTGGCTGCTCTATTAAATTAAAAATGTCACTGTCCGGCACATCATTAAAGAGAATTCTTGGGTGGTGCAGAAGGGTTTATTTACATGCTGCATTGACTGAAATTCTTGTATTTGGACTATTGTCAGCTTGCAGCGAAGAGAGGGTCAGAAGATTTGCCCCTTCTAACCAGCCTTCCTTTTCTAAAGTACTGCCTGTTATGCTAGTACCAGGTAGCATTTATGCCTTTCTAGGAATTCCCAGGCATTAGAGAGGAAGTACTTAAACACAGTTACATAAGGAACATATGTAAGTAGACTTCAAATAGTTACCACTAAAATACTCTTTATGACCCAGGCTCTTTGGAATTTCTTTGATAGGCAGTTGACATAAATTAGAGGCGTCAAGGGTCCTCCCAGGAAAGATCAGAGAGGCTGCAAGCCTGGGTAAAGGCAGGCTCTGTTTTATGCCATTGATTATCTGAGTGCCTCCAGGCAATGTGCTTCAGTAGATGCAGAGCATTATTGATCCACTCCATGAAAATAATCAAATTATTTATTTCTCATCGAACTACTGTTGCCGTGACCTTTCTTTTTATCATGTTTCCTACCATCTAACATGCACACCACAGGACCAATATGGTCTTTGCCTTGAAATAAATGTCATTGTGTTGAGAAGTCTCATAAAAAATGCTGACTTTACCATGAAATCATCATAATGAGGGCATATATTTAAGCTGGAAGTTTTCTAAGTATTTTAACACTATATTTTCAACATTTAAGGGTTGCTAAATAGCAACATAATCACTATTTACAAATCACATACAGAAAAATGTTAGATTATTAAATGCTGAAAGTCTTTCAGAACTATCTATAGTAGAATTTTGTTTTAGAAAACTTGTTTATGCTTAGATACACAAAATCTAAATATTATTTTCAATGTAAAAATATTAGAGGCAAAGTTAATGAGTAAATGTCTCTTCTTTTTTGTCTAATTTTCCCTAGCACCTCCATGACTTAGGCTAACTTGGCTTTCCCTGCACTACGCAGCCATGGTGTCTCAGGCCTGTAGAGAGCTCTGAACAAACTGGTTCTACTGGAAAGGTGCAGGGCAGTGTGGACACACAAGCATAAGTCCTGATAGCAGCTTAACTGCCAAAGTACAGCACCTTGTCCACGAAAATTAGCACTGAGCAAGGCTCATGAGATACGGTCATATAGATGTGGTAGTATTATTGCTTCCATTTCCACAAGTACCTCAGGAACTACTAGCTTGATATCTACAGGGTCCTGCATTGTACAGCATAGGTACAGTGAGACACATACCATTAATTTTCTGTATCAGATAGGCTTCTAAGGGACTATGATCCAGACCTCCAAAAGTGTTTATGTTCAGAAACTGGGCCCTAAATATTTTTAAGTACCTACATTTTGGACAATGAAATTCCCCAGTTGCCTGCATACAAACGTCAACACATACTTGGAAGCAACTAGGACCCTCCTCTCTTCTGATCTCTTTCACAGTACAGGGCATCAACTTTGTGCAAATATGTATATGTGTGCATATGTATGTGTCGGTCTGTACAGGCACCAAACAGCCCTTGGACTGCACAAGTCATGCATTCCATACAAAGGAAATGTTGGCATTCTGAGTCTCCATTTCGTTTGAAAGCAGTAAGAGGTAAAATCAGTAGTTATCTAAGGCCTAAGCAGGACATTTTAGAGGTTTGTAATTGGAAAAGGCATAAAAGACGTAGTATTTCTGTTTTGCATTCTGGTGTTACCGCCTGTGTTCGTGCTGGGCCCACCCCCAGGGGCGGTGAGCCAGGCTTCATTCCCTCGTGTCACCTTTTCCGGATGCTCTGGCAGCACAGCAAAACCACAAACTCCCAGTTTCTCTGCACAGAGGACTGCTGTGCAGTTGTGGACTGCAGCCCAAAGTTGTGTTTCAGGACTTGACCTGGGTGTGTGGGAACATGTAGCTGGTTTATGTTCTGCCAGGCTACACCAAAACTCTGTCACCTCAGTAAATACAGAGAAAGGCAGGGAGTCATCTCAAGAAGCAGGGGTTATATTCAGTTCACCTCAGTTCAGTCCTCCCACAGCAGAAAAAGAAATTACTATCCATTCTTCAAACCAAATTTTAATTGTAGCTCTTTATTTTTTTATCACAGCTTAGGAAAGTATATATTTTGAAGTATAATTCGTCCTTTCCTTTAAATTCTTTAAATACTTTGAGAGAGGTGTGGGCAGTTATGGAGTACTTTCTTCTCTCCCACAAACACTGACATCAGGATTCCTAAGAGCTGTACTTGCATCCTAAAGGCATGTAATGATGCCTGCATCAGATTCACAGATTCAAATCCACGTTTCAAGCTTCTTTGTCTGAACACAGTTCTATACATTCCTACTCCTAAACTGATCTTATTAAGTATTAAGTATTTACCTAATACTTATTAAGTATTAAATATTTACTTGTAGATACTTAATTATTTCTAAATATTTTGTATTTCCTATTTCCAAAATAAATTGAAGAAAGAAGGTGACATTCTCTCTGCTATTTATTGCTAGAACTCATTTTAAAGATGTCTTTGTAGCACTTCTTTATTGTGCTTTCACAACAACCCAAACAGCTTTAAATAATGGCAGTTTGAAATCTTCACCTTTGTGGAAAATGACTAGGAAATAGTGGCTAAAAACTTGATCTGTTTTTCTGGCTGATAGCTTGGCTGGTTGAACAATGTGTCAGAATAATCTTCCCATGGAGCTTGCAACTTTTCTCACACAGATTTTCATATTTTGAGATCTTTTTCCTATAGCTGTGGTGCTATTTGCAATGGTTATCAGCAGTACTACCACATAAATGCAGGAGACATTTCTTCAGAAAATATGCAGAAAAATGATGCTGAAAAACAGAGGCCGCAAAATTCAACATTCACAGCTATGTGTGAATGAAATGAAATGTGTCTGACAAAGTTGGCTGTGAATGGATACAAAACTTCAGTTAATAAATCATCATGGCCTTTATTTCTTGGGTTTTTTTTCTTGTTTTTTTTCTTTTTTTGAGAAATTCAGGTTGCTTTTCATGAAAATACTTCTAAAAGCCTGTAGCTTATTCCTGATTACTCTCTCAGATGAATTGTAGCATGTTTCCTATTATAGTTTTACTGAGATGTTAGAGCACAGAAGTTGATGGTCAGTACAACTGACAAAAGCAAAATCTTTTATATTACCGTAGAGAGGATGGAAGATAGTTGACCACTAAAAAAAAAATGGTCCATTAAGAAATCATTTGCATTTTAAGTAAGAATAAGTTTTTTAGAAAATCCGTAGATTTTTATAATAATGTATCACTTTATCCTTTTATAAAAGCTGTTTTAGAAATATTTGTAAATATATATTCTGTGCAAACTGCAAATCATTAGCCTAACTGTATGAGGAAATGCCAGCTTGTGAAAAAACTTACCAACTCAAGGCAAAAAGAGTTTTCTATTTAATAAATAAATAGATAGATAGATAACTAAATAAATAAAGAAAAGTAAGCATGACTGGAAACATTTTTACCCTTCATCCACAAACTTTAGATTTACATAGATAGACTATAGCTGAAGTTAGTGAAAAAGAGATTAGATCTTAGGTTCTAGAGATACATCTTTAAATTTCAAATACGTTTTTGAGCTAAACTGTTCTAACCAAAGGTAGAACAGTGAGAGTACAGAGCCATGGCTTGTTTTAATATAATTATCACAGCAATTTGCCTTCCACCTTCTGAAAATGCTAACTATCATTAGCCTGATCAAAAAACCTGACAAATTGCTACCATTTCTTCTTCTACATTTTAAGGGATTCATTTGGAGAGTTGAAATTATGATTTTGTGATATTGAAGAGGACTGAAAATATCCAATCCATCCCTTTAAGAAAAATTCTATAGCACTTATTCTCTCTTAAATCACTATAATTTGTTCAAGTTACATTGCTGCATATTAAGAAGGATACACTTTATTTTTTAAAGTTTTGTATGTATAATGTAGGAGCTGCCATTGATATGCCTCTCTATGAATGATGAAGATTTTAGATTCATAAAATCTGTGAATGCCATTAGAAGGAAACTACAGTTATCCCTGCTAAGCCACAACAAAAGAAAAATAGCATTTATTTCATTTTGGTTTTCAATACAACAATTTTAAAAGACTGAACAATACTTTTTTCTTCCCTAGCTAACTAGGATAGCAGACCTATCACATGTGTGAATGAAAGCATCTGCTAAAATCTAAAAAGGGATTCTTTATAGTTTAACTGCTTCATTACCAAAAGATTTTTGTCTACCAGGCTGATAGTTCAGCATCAAATCCATGGCAATAGGCTGAAGATGGAATGTTCCTGAGTTAATGAGTCTGTCCTTGTTTTTAAAAAGCAACCACCTGACCATGTCATACTGTAATAAAAAGATGGGCCCTCTGGTACTAATCAATGATTCAAAATCAGGATAAGGCAAACTATTAAGGAAAATGCAATGTGTCAGCATTTTTGTGATCCAAAACAAAAGAATGAAATTTTTAGAAGCATTGTCCCCTGGAACTTCCAGCCATTTTTGCTAGCTGGCAACTTTTGAGGATGATTTCTCTGTTAGTTTTACAGGCCATCATTTTGACAAGTATTACAATAATGTGCTCAAATTATTGTTAATGTAGCAGAATAGGAAGGAAAATATTCAATGCTATTAATTCAACAGGCAGAAAGTAATCTGAAAGAATATTTATCACTATATAAATAAACACTGTCATTTCACTGCATATGGGTCCTTATTAACTGCAGCTTTTGTAAGTAAGAACAAAGCAATGCACAGAGTTTCATCATAAATTTGAAATGCTTGTGATACTGGTAATATTTTTACCTTGAAATCTTGTATAGGTGGAATCTAGTAGAAGTTCATTTAACTGAAGTGAACAGAATTAGCAAACGAATCAATCAGCCAAACTGAAAGGCTCCTTTAGAATGGTTTCTCTGATTTAATAGAAAAGTAAACCCTTACAATATGCAAAGAGAATTGAGAATGGAAACTTTATCACTTATACAACTTTAATATTCAATACTGTTGACAGTAATGAATAGGACAGCAAGCCCTGAAATGACGGCTCTGCTAGAAAACTATGCAAACTTGCAGAGACCTGAAATCGATTATTTTGTTAGTTTGCAGTAATGCAGTGACTGCAGCAATTGTGCAGGGACTGGCAGTTTGAGGCAATAGCACCCACCTGTGTAAACAACCACAATTCATTTCATGGCTCTAGGACTCTACCTTTCTGTTGAGGTTTAAGCAAAGAACTGTAAAGGAGATATACTTCACAAGCAACCTTGCTACATTTTCTGTAGCACTTCCAGGATGCTGCCATTGAATGTTAGAAGGTTTGTGTATTCCGTTTATTTCGCTTCACACGGCAGAAAAGATTACAAATCTTTCTGTTTACCCACTACTTCCCCTTTTCAAATCTAAGTGGGAAATTAATTGCTAAGATTTAACACAATTAAGTTGTCGAATGTCATGATAATAATAGTACATCAGACTGTACTTGTCAATTTCATTATTTACGAGTCCACAAATACAGGGTTTGTATGTGTGTGCATGTGTGTTTGTGGGTTGGTTCTTTTTTTAATAACAGCATCCATTAAGTCAAAATACATTCTTTGCTGAAATCGTAAGGGACTTTATTTGGACTATAGGATATTGTGCTAATATTGGTAGTGCTGTTATTTTATTAAAGTCCTAAACAAAGGTTCTGCCCCTGGGCATGAGGGCAGTCACTGAAACTCTGTGGAATATGTCTGCCTTAGCTGATCAAGTGCACTTCACACAAAACGTTTCCAGAAATCTTTAATTTTGTTATGGCTACAGGCAACAGTTATAATTGGGCCACCTGAGAATATAATTCATTCAACTATTAGCAGAAAAAAAATCAAATGAAGTGCACTTTTATAAGACACTGACTTGAGGAAGCAAACTACAGCTTAGAGAAAGTGTGTATGAAAATGTGTTTCTTAATAATTCCAAGTCTGTATATTTTGGACTTTATAATTAAAATATTAGAGAAATTGGAACATACAATTTGTCTGAAATCCATCAGTATGAATACACACAAAAACTATAGAGCCATTTCTTTGTCCGCTGCATACAAATTTGGCTTTCATGTAATACTACTCTGTCTATACTGAGACAGAAATACACACAGATTTCAGTATGGTTAATGCTGCGATACCACTCAATAAGCAAAAATGTCAATAACGTGATAAGAAAGCCCTTTAGGAACAAATCAATTTGCATTTCTTATGTGTAAAGTTGGTTTTGTGATTCTTTATATGTAGAAATGTAATGATAATACTTGTGCCCTGTTAACCTTTATTATCAAACATCATCTGTATGGCAGCCCTCAAGATCTTTTGGTGTGAACATTACTTCTCACCTGCTAACATTTCCCTATAATTCAGTACAAGTACTAGATTTTTAAAATAAAGCTAGCAGTTCTATATATATTATTAATGCCTTTATGCACAGCTATTGCAGACTAACCATATCATAACTTGGTCTGTTATTTTTTATTAATGACTGGCCTATAAAGTTACGTAACTGAAGATACCTACCTGTATTGGCCTCAGAAGGAGAGTGCCCATGATGTCAGCACTCTCCAAAACCAGCTAGCCACATGCCTATTCAAGGGCTAGGTCAGATACTATGCAAAAATTATTTCAGCCGTCCATCCCTGTGTGATGTTATGAACCATTGAGGATCATAGGCAAGTTCTCCTAAGAAGTTCTACTACTGGACCTTTGCACTAATACAGTTTTGCAAGTCTGAGGTTTTTGCATGTAAGCCTAGGTTTGTGGGGCTTGGAATTTTTTTTTTTTTATATGGCTGCTCATTGATTTCATTTACTGACTTGGAATGGAGACAACTTTTTCTTTTCAATTATCAAGTGAATTGGATGCTACCCTGAAGCTTTTCCTTACATAAGAAACCTTTTAGATTAACAGTCCATACTTATTCATACTACTCTACTGTGTAGAACAGCATAAAACTTGCAGTTCAGGTGATGACTCTACTCTTCCTTTTCAGTACTGCTCTAAATGACACAACACAGACATTCTTGGGACAGTTTAGTAGCTTTAGAATCAGAACTGCATTCTAGGACTGCCCTTGATACACCTACAGGAGGAGTTTAGAGACCAGTAGGTAGTCTTAGAATTCTTCTTAGAAGTATAGTAAAGGAGTTCTCTCAGTTGAAACCAAAGCTTTTTAAAGCCCCTTTATGTGCCATTTGTTATTCCAATCCAAGCGAAGATCTCCTGAACATGATATCAACTAAAGGCCAGTTAACTAAAAGTAAGTAGGAAGGTCCTGTTTAGGAAAAGTCCTTACAACTCTGTTTCTGTTCCTTATTTGTGAATGAAGCTATCAGTCTCATTAAAAAGAAACATCTAGTTCGACTGATGGTTTCAATTTTAAGCCCTGATTTATCTTAACAGGATTAGGAAAACTTGACTGCCTTGAATTTAATAAGATCTGTCCTAGGAATGTAATGGAAGCAAAAGGTAAAGAAAAATAGATTCTAGTCCTTTGGAATCATTTGATAACTTTAAAAATTCCTCATTTTAGAATCTAGAAAGGAAAGAAAACAGTGCTGAAATTATCACTAGAATTCTGTCAAATTACGTGGCACATTTAAAATCAAAATCTAAAAATTATCTAGTAACTATTCATGCTTGCAGTTTGAATTTTCCATGAGTTGTGGAAGATGGCATAATAGAAATTACTCATGGTGGTCCGTGTCAGATATTAGTGGTGTTAATCAGTAAATACTGGTGATCAGACCAGATGAGTAAGACTAGCATACCAGATCAAAAATCTGAGTGAATGTTTTTCTAAGAGTAGCTTATTAATTGAAAACTGTAGTTTCAGTTTATCCTGAACCTGAAAAATCAGCTTATTAAATGTCAGTTAGTCTATTCTGCAAAAATTATTTACAGACTGGAGGGTTTTTTCAAGCTTTCCGTTATAGGTAGATCATTTTACCTAAAGGAGAGAAAGAGTTTTAAACACCGATTTTCCCATTTTTCTTAGTATTTCACCCACATTATGTGTATACCTAGCACAGTGAGATTAAAGCCCTCCACAGAAGCACTCCCAAAACCCTTCTGTGAATGTTCTCCCACTTCACATGGATTAGATGGGTATTCATTTTCTTCTTTCCCAGATGAATTCCTAATTATCACATGAGGAAGTACTCTTTTTCTCTGGTGCAGATAATATTTAAATTCTCTGTGCATGACCACACTATCATCATCAGAAGAAATTAAGGAGGTCCTACCCCACATAACATTTGTCACGAAGTCCAGTATGTTCTCCTGGGAAACAGGCGATGTGTGTTCAGGTGTCTTTAAGGAAAAAGGATTCAAAATTGTGTCTTCCACCTTACTGCTGTAATTGAGTTAAAAGGATATGATACCGTTTGGTCCTGCCAGTTTCTGTAACCCATCTTCTCCTTTGTATTTTTTAATCTATTTTTTGGCCTGGAATAAATCTTTATTTCAGCAAGAAAAAAATACGTTTCAAACCAATCTTTGTTGTTACTTTCTTTTTTCTGTTTGATGACCAGGATTCATATTACTTTGACTCTTAATGATAAGGACTGCATTCTTTCATTACGTGTTAAAACATAATTGAAGGGCTATTCAAATTCAAATGAATGATTATTTATTAGATAATCTAACTAGTTTATCTTCAGACAGTAGCTTTCCTTTTGACAACTCAAAGGATGAAGATTAATGAAAGTTCTGTGGAAGAAAAATATAACATTTTAAAGCATATTAAGATGTGAAGATTTTTAGTTTTCATTCATTGAACAAGACTATTCAAGCTCAGAAGGGAAAATTGCTCTGTTTGTGTAATGAATTTATTTTGGGAATGGCATTCAGTACTTCTGTTTTATCACCAGCCAGAAGAGACTTAACAAAGAGACAGAAGCTTGTGTTCTAATGGTTAGGCATAAGACTTCTTTTCATCTTAATCCTACCATTAGGGGAATTGATGACAAGGATACTAAGGGAATTGACTTAGATATTATTTATCTCATTCATTAACAAAGAACAAAATTTTGATTTCTCTATTTTCCTACCTGTTTAGATAATGCAGTTTTAGTCCAATGCTACAGAAAGTTTAAAATACTAAAAATTTTACACTGTTCTAGTCTTTGACCTGACTTTTCTCGTGGTAAAAGAAAAGCTTTCAAAATATTCTGATAGGTGGTCATTTGTAGCTTAACTTTCCACATTTGTTTCTCATCCTGGGATCCATGTAGGTTGTCCCACTGCCAAATAGGATCCTTTTTCTGCCTCTTCTGTTGTGTAATCTTACATTGAATTTATTTTGCCCAGCATAATTTTTTACTATTTGCTGTTACTTTCTTAGGACTAAAAATATTTACATTTAACTAAAGGTTACATATATTTGATCATTTATCATGAAGGTTGGTAGGATAATTTCTTCCTCTATCATGAGAGTAAACTCAATTTTTTAAAGTCAAAGTATAACTGTTACGGTTCTAAATGTATACGTAGGATTTGTCATTACTCTGCTGTTTAATACCACTCAAGTTATTGTCTAGGATCAAACTAATAATTTGAAACGTTCATTTAACACTCCGCCAAAAATGCAGAAAGCCTTTGTCCTGGTTTCAGCTTCATTCAGAATTCATTTTCTTCCTAGTAGCTGCTATAGTGCTGTGTTTTGGACATAGTATGAGAACAATGCTGATGACACGCTGATGTTTTAGTTGTTGCTCAGTAGTGTTTACACTACTCAAGGACTTTTCAGCTTCCCATGCGCTGCCAGGTGCACAAGGAGCTGGGACGGGGCACAGCCAGGACAGCTGACCCAAACTGGCCCAAGGGCTATCCCATACCATCTGATGTCATGCTCAGTATAGAAACTGGGAGGAGTTGGGCGGGGGGCAGCGATCGCTGCTCGTGGACGGGCTGGACATTGGTCAGCGGGTGGTGAGCAATTGCATTGTGCATCATTTGTTTTGTATATTCTTTTATTATTATTATTTTCTCTTTCTCTGCTGTCTTATTAAACTGCCTTTATCTCAACCCACGGATTTTAGGGGTTTTTTTCCCGGTTCTCTCCCCTTTCCCAGTGGGGTGGGGGCAGGGGGAGGGTGAGCAAGTGGCTGTGTGGTGCTTGGTTGCCAATTGGGGTTAAACCACAACAGCCTTCTACTGTTCAGGTTTTGGTCATAAAATAGCTGATTTTGTCAGTGTCACTTCTGTAATGGTTTTACCTGCCTTCTGCATTCTCATGTTTATTTTGTAACTGTATTTGGCACTTGATACCAAAAGTTTCTTTCTCCTGCTTAGTAGAGTAGTTGTAGCAATTAGTAACAATTGTACTAAATATTATTTTATCCAGTAATAACTGTATCAGAAAAAATGTAGGACAAATGGCTAGTACTAGATGGTTTATCACAGATTTCTTCATAGGTTTTAAGACTAAAAGATACCATTATAACATCATTGTCTTCCTGAGTATCATGGGCCAAGGTATTTTGCTTAAATTAGCTGTGTAGTAAATACACTAGCTTATATCTAGCTAGATTGTAGCATCTGTAAATGCTTCAGTCCTGAATCAAATACACCAGGACACGGAGATCATTACCTATTTTCCTGTGTTTGAACATCGTCTTTGTAACAAGTTTGCCTTATTTCCTGTAACAGAAAATCTGCTTATGATATTGGCTCTAAAGCCACAATATCCATGCTATTCTAACAAATAAAGCCCAACAGGTATGTGTCAAAGCATAATAAACTCTATCTACTAGTAGTATTTGCAGATATGTAGTAGGTAAACAACATCTCTTCTTTAAGTTTCCCATTAAGAAAGAACAGAATGAGCAGCTGTGGTAAGCATCTTCGTTGTGGCTGAGTTAACCATCAAGAGAAGTTTCTGGTAGTATGATAGATTCTGCCATGGCTCTCTGCACCACAAATCTAAAGAAAAGAGTCTTTTGGCTATTTTTGAATAGGCAAAAAGTAGCAAATACTGCTACTTTAGGGGATTCTTCCCTTCCAAGCAATATTTCTATGAAGCGTTGCTGACAGTTTGAAAGTATGTATTCAGCTATAAATATCAAATATTTTGGAGGACTTGTGCTATCTCTGATTTAATTTTGATTTATTAAAAGTCACTTCTTGTTTTTCAGCACTGGAAGACATTACTGTAACGTAGTAATTTGCTAAAAGAGTACAGTTTGTGCTATGAAGGGAAGTTAAACCAGTTTTCTATCCAAGTCAGTCTCAGCTAAATAAAACTTCCAATGAAGATTGAATGTTTCTATTATCAAAGTGGAAGAACTGGATATTAAACCTTTCATTTATCCTTGTCATTGGGTGCAATCACTGTTCAGAAGGATGCACTCCTTGTTATCTTTTAAGGACAAAAATATTATTAGATACTGTGGTCACTGTGCTTTAAAATATTATTCCCATGATGGATCTTTGTAATGGTAATAAACATTTTAGTCTAGTTTTTTACTTTTGGCCTTGAATCTGGAACGCTGTGGGGAAAAAAGCAAACGATTATTTCAGTTGTACATCTTACTGATCTACGTGGTTCAGTATCTACACATAGTATCGATGCATTTTAAAATGCCCAAGTGTTAAGTAAAGATTTCAAAGAGGGCTACCTAGAAGTTATGGTTCTTAGGTTAATCTTTTATTTATCTAAAGGCTGAAGAAATCTGTCTACTTCTGTGATATGAACTGCAACCATCTTAAAAATAATTGACAAATTAATCCCTTCACAGCGCTGCAGTTGTAAAGGTGTTAGGTTTAGCTAGGCTTGTCTGATCGCCTTGTCTAATCAAGAATAAAGGTGCTACCTTTGATGTCTGAGATTTAGGAGGGACATCCCAGACCAGACAAGCTTGTATGTTTTAATTATTGATCCCGCAGTTTCTGCCCAAAAAGCCCTATGTGCAGTGTTAGCTTCACACCAAAATGCTAAAATGAAAACTACCAGTGATGTATGTGAAGACATGCAGGACTTTTAACCTTTGGAAAAGTTGACCTGTATTGGTAATTGGTAAATTGGTAAACTGATCTACCTGCAATATAAAATAGTTTGCATTCTTTTACCCAAGTTTAGTCATGTTACCTCTTTTCATTGCAGCCACATTGATAGTTACCATACAGTGTAAGGTCATTTCAGTGAGGTTAATTGTGGAGTTACTACTTAGTATGTATAAAAGTATCATAACTGTGCCATAAATTAGTTAATAGATGTAATCAATTTTCATTTTCCAAAGCCAAGAAAATCTTACATTTCAAATCTATGTTTGCTTGAGTAAGTTTGAATAAATATGCTTCTATTTCAAGATGGAAATCGGTTGCTCTGGGCAGCACTTCATTAAACAGGATGGCTTTTCTTTGAATAATTAGTTTTGCGGCTCTTTCAGTGGCCAGTATAGTCAAGCATGGAATTACTAGAGTGTGAAACATTGTTGCAATTTTCTAAACAAAACTATTTTCAAATGGAGACTGTGTTTCATGTTTGCTTAAAATCGCAAATAATCAAACAGTATTTACTAGAATGTTACATAAAACTTCTCCCTTTACAATAAAACCTAGGTGTTGGGGTTTTTTTTCATCCTTTAACAGAACATTACATTCTGTATATTTGTTTTGTGATAAATGCACCTAAACCTACAGTATCAGTGAAGAGCCCAATCCTGCAAGTCCTCCCAGGAGTCCAAGTCCAACCATTCATTTAGCTTGTATAACGTTGCCCTTTTTATTCACTTTTTGCACATCACAGAATCTTTTCTTCAATTGCAGGTGAATGAAGCCACAGTGGAGCAGCTAGTGCAGCAGTATCCACATATAACTTTCAGTACTGTACTACAGGATTGCAAGAGGACATTGGAACGGGCTTATCAAATGGGCTGGACACCCAATATGTCTACTGCCTCTTAACCTCCTATACCAGTATGACAGTTCCACTCTGCTGCATTCAGTAGATCTAATGGGGATTGCAGAGGGTTCACAACCTTTCATATGATGCAATATAATTGTGAGTTTACAGAGGTGACAGTAAAATGGCAAAAGCTGTACACTGACTTTAATGTACTGTTCAACTAAGTACTAATATTGAAGCAAAACTTTTCGAAATACGTTGTGTTTTTGTTTGCATAAAAGATAAAAGCCTAAGGCAGATTTCTTGAAGTGGATTCCTACTAGCTCTCTGGATAGTTTGAGTTGTAGAAGATGTTAAGCTTGTTTTCCTCTGTTTACTTTATTTTGCCTTGGTCACATGTGTTTCCTTTGATTTGTAAATGGTAACTCGGTGCTAGCACCAGTGCAGTTGATCAACAGAGGCCTGTGTTGGAAGTGGGAGCTAAACTTGATGCTTATTATTTACTAAAGCTACCCTGGAATGCACAGTAATAAGAAAATCTACAAAGAATTGTGATTTTCTTCTAAGCATTTTGATAATTATACAAATGATTATTTTAAACAGCATCTTCGTAAGTTATGATAATGACACAATGGAGATTTAATGGACAATCTTACTTCTTTTCTTTCTATCACTCAACAGAATTGATACCTTCTTTCATTTTGTTTTGTTGAAAATAAGAGATGGTGTAGACATTTCCAAATCTTTCTACCTTGCCATTTTTATAAGTGAGTTAACAGTGCTTAACCTAATGCTGATAACCAGTTCCCAGTTCATAAAGTTGAACAGTAACTGAATACACCATCAGAAATAAATTAACAGACAATGTTTAAATATCTCATTGAAAAAATTCCTTTTTTAAAATGAATTTATCTCTCTACTATGGTGTTATGTTGCTGAATTGGGAAATTCAAATGAATGGTTATAAGCCAATAACACTATTTCTCTCATTTCCTATGTGGTTGTTATTTTACAACAGATCTTACAATGCAAAGAGCGCTTACCTCGAGAAGGCCATCTAAACATGAGTCCCATCATGGGTATCATTTTGTAGGATCAGACACTTTGTAATACAGTGTATGTAAGAAAATATCCAGAGTAAATACATAAAATGAGTAATTTTCTATGTGTCATATTGCATCCTAAGGAGCTAAATTTGACCAGGGGATAGTGAAAATACAGACATTGCAGCTTCAGTTTGAAGTTGCAATAACCTTTAGAGTATTACCATTTGGTTAAGAATGTTTTCAGGTGTGTAACACTGGATATTTGTTTTTTAAAGGTTACAGCATTTTAATCCAAAGTATGAAATGCTTAAGCTTCAGCTGAAGAGTTGCCATTATTGTCAAAATGTTTTGCTAATCCAAAAGGTCTAATGCAGCATAACCTAGAAGCTTGTTTAGTATGGCTGTATAACTCTCTGCGAAACTGTTTGTTGATTTCCATAGCATAATTTTTTACAGCAGAAACATCAGCTCACAGTAATTCCAGTGAGAGTGTTGAATGTTTTCTTATTAGACTTTTCAAAATGGGGATGAACTAATTTCTCTGGAAAAAAATATATAGTAAAGTTTTTGCTTTAAATGAGTGGTAAATACATGTGAATATGTGTAATGCTAGGCTTTTTATTTACTCCAAAATGGCAACAATATTTTCAGAATAAAGCCAATGGATTATATTGCAGATATAGTACAGAATCTTAGTCATTTTTCATTTAATGTCTTTTTATGAGTGCATTAAAATTGTTCACACAATTTGTAAGTTTCTATTTTTTCGTGAAACCTTTGATCTTGCAATGGGGTTTAATAAAAGAAAGAAGAAATATGTGGTGTCTTCTGTTTATCTGTGCTGCTAACTGTACTTAGACTATGCTAACAGAAATACTGAAATTGCCATGCTTGAATATGCAGAACTCATCCGGACATGGTCCTGAGCAAACCTCAAGCTGGCTCCATTGTGAGTGGCAGAGTTTGACTAGATGGCCTCCAGAGATTTTTTTTCAATCTAAAATACTCTATAACCCTAAGGTTTTTTTATATATTATGGATCTAGTTGGTCATGTCTTTTCACTTCTGCCATTAAGTGACTTCCAGTAGTTTTGCATTTTACTGGCTATTTATCACTCTCTTATTTCTCCAAACATATTAATCTTTATAGATCTCAGTGTTGCTAATTAATTTCTGTGATTCTTGGCATTTACAAGGTTTGGAAGTTTATGAGGAATAAGAATTCTAGATGGAAGTATGTTCTAACTGCGGTGTTGTCACAGATAGCTCTTTAATTTCCTTATAATAAATCAATGTTTCCTAAGAAGTTTTATAGGAATAAATAACAATGTTGCACACTCTAACTTTTGAAATATCATTTAGGGGAAACACCATTTAGGAGAGAAAGAAAAGCTATGGCCTCTTGTAAAAAAGAAAATTGTCCGTTTCCTACCTCTCAAAACTTGCAGTGGATTCAAAAATTCACAGGCAGCTTACCTGCTGGATTTCCTAGGTTCCAACAGGCCTACTTTACTGACAAAATGTCTTTGTTCTTTCAAGACCTTTGCGGGAACC
>VZTL01012591.1:17805-39629 GCA_013400535.1 Scopus umbretta
TTGTTCTTTCAAGACCTTTGTGGGAACCTGCTGCTAAGGTAGGTAACCTGTGGCTCAGCATTTGTCTTATCAGAAACATTTCTAGGCCAGAGGAGCTGGGCTCGTTCAACCTATAGAAGAGGAGACTAAGGCAAGCTCTAAGTGCTCTCTTAACTAAGCAATAGGGGATTGTAGAAAAAAGACAGATAACCTTTATTTTCAGTCATTCGCTCTTCTAAATACAGGTATAATTCTGTTTTAATGCCACTCAAATTGTTAACTTGATGGTTGCTCTACCCATCTCTCGCCACTTAAAGGTAATGTGGAGGCGAGCGTCCTCGTGCAATTTGTCCCAGCAGGTGGAAATGGCTGCCATGGTGTTTCGCATGCAGATTCAAAGTCACTGTGCCCAGGCTCCCAGGTTAGTGGGAAGTTTAGTGAATTGCTAAATCCAAGCTGGCATATCCCCCTTCTCAGCAAGTGCTCTGTGTAGTACTAGGCAGCTTCTAGTCATCTTTGAGCATGAGCAAAGTGAATTTATCTGAAAAATATCATAGAAAAGGATAAACTGATCCCAGGATGGCCATAGATGGCTACTGGGAGTGACTTTCAGCATTCTCAAAACCATTATCCAAAGGTCGTCTTTGCTACTCCTACAGCAACTGACTCTACTTAACCTTCAAAACTCAGCCACAGCCCCAGAACCTCACTGGGTTCACTCACAGAAAACATTTCTTCCTCTGTAGGTCCTGCAAATTTGTTTGAGCCAACCGGGATAGTTTCCTAGAACTGTTGAACTTACCAATCTATCTAGCTGGGGTTTTTTAAAAACAGTATTTGGTAAAACAAGTTGTAGTCCCTTTTGAATGAGAAAATCGCCCTAGTAAGAATAATTAACCAACAGTTAATTTTTTCAGGCTCTCAGCTGGCTTCCACGTGAGCTCACTGATGTCCACCCAGATTCTCAAGAAATAAATATGGTCTTGCTGATGCTTAATAAACTGTGGCATTGACAGGAACACAGTCAAGAATGGCAGCAAGTTATGTGCACAATGGTTACATGAAAGCATAACAGAGGTACAAAGCAAGCTTTTGAGAAGGCTGACAGGGCCATCTTCAGGTGATGTGATCTTGAACAAGTAAACGAAAAAGACTCTTGCATCTTATAAATAATTAGGATAGCATAGGATAAGATAGACTATTTTAGTTGGAAGGGATCTACAACAATCACGTAGTCCAACTTCCTGACCACTTCAGGGCTGACCAAAAGCTCAAGCACATTATGAAGGGCATTGGCCAAATGCCACTTAAACACTGCCAGGCATGGGGCATGGACCACCTCTTTAAGAAACCTGTTCCAGTGTTTGACCACCCACTCAGTAAAGAAATTATTCCTAATGAAAGAATGCATTGCAAAATAACAATTGTAAAAGCATATGTAAAAAGACTGTGATGATGTCTGATCTTGTATATATTCAGATTTATATTTTCAATTAAGTGAATGTTTATGCTGCTCATTTCTGAAACTCCGTATTAAGAGAAAGTGGCTTTAAAGCAGATCCATTTAAAGAGTCCATTAAAATAAAATTATTTAAAGCGATGTTACTTTTTTGTCCTGTAGTTGTTTTTCTCCCAGCCTTCTCCATTACCTGCTATACTGGCAGTATCGGTGACTGACATTTTATCTGAAGTCCTGGTAAATTTAAAAGCGGAGTTAACAAATTGGTTTTTTCAAACCAGAGACAACCTGGGATATGCTCCAGGCTTGAGCATGCAGTCTTCCATAGATTGGCACCACTTAAAAACCAAGTAATGCTTTGTGAGAGTAGTTGTATTTTGTCATCTAAACAGGGTGGGAACTTGGTGAATTTTTGTGACTTCTTGTTTTTATTGTTTGAGTTCAGGTTTTTTTCCTGAAAACCTGTAGAAAAGATATTAATTGACTGAAGACTTTTCTTCTCCCTTTCCTCTTCTCACCCTGCCTTTTTTTTTTACTTGTAATTTCTTTGTCTTTTCTCCTGTGGTTATCATGTAGGGAAATGCAGAATAAGCATATTATGGCTGCCTTAAATAAAAATGTTTAGTTGATTAATTCATGTGGCAGTTCCCATATATGATAGTGTTATATAAGATAATAAATGTAGGCATTTATGACCATGTACTTCTTTTTTTCTTCATTTCAGTGGTTACAGAAATTTGCTGACCCTTAAAACTATGATTGAGTCATCTGATGAGGAAAAGTAGCATTAGCTGTTGGGTTACCATGTACCTGTTGGTAACAATTTCTTTGTACAAAAGTATATCTGAAATTATCTTCTATCAGTATTGTAATTAATTTTAAGACTACAGAATATATCGCAAGTTGTTTAAAATAGGAGCTTTCTGGTTTGGAAATTTTTTTTGAATGGGGTGAAAGGTTTGGGTACTATTTTCCTCTTTTTTTTTCAGTTTGTGTGGACACTGGTCACAAAGCCTTTTATTTTTCATTAACAAATATGTGAAAACTCTGCATTTAATTGTTTTTCAGATTGGAGGAAGGGAATTAGAAAGAGCTTGTTTTTGCCCAAATCTTAGATCAGGTTTGCAAGCTAAAAAAACTGAGACCTACTTTCAGGTTAGGAACAGAACATTTACTATTTGAGCAGTGTGGTGTTTTTCTAGTTTTGCTTGATATATTATAAACAGGTCCACTCATTAAATTGTCTGTAGTTCTGCTGAGGAAAAGAAATAGACATTAAACTGCAAAAGTCTATCAAAATTAAGCTAAGGATTTACTGGTAAATATTTGTTTAAGCTCCCAAATCCCTGTAATCTCTTATGCTTCAACTGCTTTTGAGCTACTACATCATCTTTTCTCTTTTTCTAGTCAGTGTCACCCTGGAAAGTAGCATTGAGCTGACAAGTGGGTGTATACAGAGCAAAACATTGAGCTTTACAGACAGCTGCTTATTGGTCAGACAACTGCTCACAATTTCTTTTCCTTTTTTTTGTTTAGAAAAAAAAGAGACAGAAATGCAGAAATATTTAATGCTGGACAAAAAGCAAATGAAAATACTCTATTTTCATGTCATAAAATAAAGATTTTAAAAATTGATATTTTTTTTTAGATACCTATAAAGTTATTTATATATCTCATGCTTTCAGGGCTAAATTCAAGCAAGAATAAGTAAAATACAGTTTCATAACTACCTATCAGGATGATTAGGTTATGAGAAGCATTTCTGAAATTTTGCTTCTGAGTTGTTTATTCTGAAGCCAAGAAATTTTGGCCAAACTGACTGCCTCTGCTAAATATCTTCAACTAAACTACAGGCATCAATAACCTCAGGGTAGAAACTTACACATGTCAATTATCCAGTTTGAACAAATGAAATGATTCATTTGCTATTGTGTTCCTGCGATTTTCTTTGCTTGTACTCTTCCAGGACTTCAAAAATGTAACACAATACCCTATTCTTGAGCAATTCTGCTTTGCTTGATCCACTGCTGCTATGCTGCAGGTCAAACAGGGGACCAAAGGACAAAATGACTAAGGAAACAGAGCCGTCACATGGATGAGATGTTACACAGCAGTTAAATTGGAGAACCCCAACATTTAATATTACAGCATGAGATACCTCATCCTAACTTCTCTTACAAATAACCATTCCTCCTTTTGGCAGAGAAATAATAGAAAATGGGGACAGTATTAAAGTTAATTACAAGGATTCACTGGCTGTTCATTAAACAGTGTTTATACCAAGAGTGTCTGTCCCACTTTTAGCAGACAGGTCATTATTTTATGGGGTTTTTTTATATTTCCAAGTCTTGTTTTACACAAAACTGAGGGCACTAAATGATTTGAGATTCCTTACCTCCCTGTGCTTGGCTCCTTGCATGTATTGTCCACAGATGCAATCACTGCAGATCATCTGAGTTGCTGAACAGACAAATAGCTCAGCTGTTCCTCTGGATCTTTGTCTGCATTAGGCTCAGATTAACATGAATAAATAGGCTAAGACCCACCACTGCACCTGTGGGTGCTCGATGGGGGACACTCTTACAAGCTGGAATAAGGTAGCATTGAAATAAAGGTCTGTGTAACAGCTGCTTTTCCACAGTTGTTTAAAAGGAACGCGGGCCAAAAATTTTTTATTTAGGTTTTGGGTTGTTTTTTTGTAAAGTCTGGTCAGGATTATGTAAGGTAAATCCAAGTGTTCCAGCTTTATAAACTTGTACTAATGGGATTATGTTTCAAATTTATTTCTGGGAAAAAATCAACAATAACAGCAAGCTGAACTGTTCCCACTTCCGTGTTCAGGCAGGTCTCTCTATACATAGCTAATGAGAAGTGTTTGTGTATAAATAAGCTTTAGAAATCTTAAAATGAAAAAATTTGCAACCAGGATTATTGGGTATTTCCAGCTGCTATGAAGTTATAAAGGCTTCTGGACTGAAAATTTCATAATCTCATTCTTTCATCATGTACCCTATGGCAAAGTGCTACAGCCTTTGGTGTTTTCAAAATACTAACTGTTAGAGAAAGCTGCAAGAAATTTATTAGCAACACTAACTCCCAGTGAGCACAGTTAACTTGGCCCAAGTGCCTTGCTCTGTCTTCTCCTTGAATCAAGATCAACATCCCTTACCTTTGATGGACTATAATATTGTCTTCATGCTGTTGTTTCAGTCTATGGTCACCTCTCTGGACCACAGTAAAGCACGTTACGTGAGGCATGGTCTCTGAACCAATACAAACTAAATAATTCTCTGCTCTAAGGGATGGCTGGTTTTTTGTTGTTTGGGTTTGGTTTTTTTTTTTCTCTAAAATAGGCAGCAAAGTAATATTTATATACAAACCAAAATGCTTCATATTCTTCTTTCCTTGGAGACAGATGAGAAACAAATGTAGTGAATGTTAATCACCTTGCCTGATTCTTTGAAAGATGCTCAAATGCTGAGGTGAATGAGCAAGCTAGAAAATAGAAAAAAATATTTTTCTTTAAGAGAAACTTGCTACAAAGGAACTTTTCTGATTAGGGAGCAAAGGCACGTGGAAATCTTTAATGGCAACCAAAAAGGTTGCAGCTAAAGAAAAATTACCTTTTAATGACCCCGCAGAAGTGTGAAGAGAATTCTAAAGTCCAAATGCCTTCATGATTTTCCCGACAGAAGAACAAGGGAACCATTTATTCATTATGAGTTTTCAAATTCTACTATTTTTTTATTAAAGAAAAATAAGGGCCCAGCAATGAATAAATACAGTATCTTTGAAGCAATAGAAGTCATGACTGGAAACTGCAGAGCGTTCAGACCAGTGTAGTTTAAAATGATGGTAAGGCTGAACTGGAGTACAAAATGGGTCTGAAAACCAGGAGATACAGCTTTAGTCTGGTGGTGACTCTTGACTAGGCACTGTGTATTTTCAGCACGTGACAGTTTCTGTGGCTACACTTCTCCTGGTAACATGAGCAGTGCCAGGAGCACTGCTGGGCTGTCGGATCACTCCAGCAGTCACCAGCACACTCTGAGCCCATGACTGCTAACTTTCTCCTAAACAAGCTCAGTGTTAGCAATGCCCGGTAGCCATCTCCGTAGGTTTCCTGGATGCAGCCACTGCTTCCTGAGAGCAGGAAGGTTTAATGCCACATGCATGCATTGTCCTGTACGCATCAGCCTCAGCACCAGAGAGCTGTCCTGGGCAAGTCTGATTTACTCATACAGACATAGCCTCTGTGGCTCATCTGTTATTTGCAGGTTACAGTTACCTACCAGAAGCTGCCTCTGTGTGTCATGGTTCCCAAAGCAGAACCCTGGTCCTGTGCAGCACCATGCCCCAGATCATCAGCCTGCTGCTGCAGTGGGTCTCACTCACTCTGCTGCAGGGCAGCAACCCTTTCCCAGCCACCCAGGGGAGAAGAGGCCAGGGAGAGCCCCTCACAAGGCCAGGCACCAGAACCCCTCTGCACCCTTAGCACATGGGTAGCTGCAGACCCACCATCCATCCTGCCTCTCTTCCCAGCTGCCAGTCAGCTAAGCAAGGGTAACTGCAGGATGGGATGAGGCAGTGAAGGGTACTAAGGCAGGCAGACACTATGGTGATGAGAAGGTGGCATCATGATGAGGACTCCTGGATTCTTACAGAGGAGCAAAACTGCTGGTAAGCTGAAGCTTGTGACTTTACCCCCACAGCTTGTTCATGAGTTGAGCTTTCCTGCTCTTAGAACAGAAGTTTCACCAATTCCCTTTATGGTCTGAATGAATCACTACTTTTTAGCAAAATTTTCTGGAGGCAGAACATAAATTAAGCAATATTTCTACACTTAGTGCTTCCTGCAACAGTACAGGTATTGAAGTCCTTTGGTAGCATAAAGAGCAAATGACCTGATGGCCTTTCTGTTTGAATATATGCTATTTCCTTTATGTTCTCTTGTGTGTGGCTTCAGAAACAGTTAACAGTAGG
The DNA here is from genome assembly GCA_013400535.1 of Scopus umbretta. Taxonomy (NCBI): domain Eukaryota; kingdom Metazoa; phylum Chordata; class Aves; order Pelecaniformes; family Scopidae; genus Scopus; species Scopus umbretta. The sequence goes on from VZTL01012591.1 coordinate 24,227, forward strand.
AAGACTATTTGTATTGCATTAGCCAGAGATAGGAGAAAAATGCATTTATGGATCAATGTAATCCAGTCATTGGTTTATGGTTGCAAAGTCCTTCAGGGACTGTCACAAATTCCCAGCTGTCCGTGAGTGCTAGATTTTGCAATTGCATCTCTGAGCTATCTGCAAAGCATGTAAAATCACATATAACCAGGCAGCTTCCTGTGACTTTGCATCTGCAAAGGCTTGAGAACTATTCCAGCAAGGATGTGCAGTAAATTAAGCTCAAGAAATTTGCCTGTGAAAAATTTGCCTCTGAAAAATAAAGATCTTGGGTAAATCTTCTATGGCTGGAATCCTCCTTAGCAGAGGTACAGCTGAGCAAATGCAGGCAGCTGTTAAATACTGAAATTATTACCAGTCCTTGAAAAGTGTTTTTTCTGACTTTTGTATGTTTGTGACTGTGTGTATCCATCATTTTTTAAATTAAGTTCTGTTGATATTCTTGAAAATGGGAGAGATTACTGCATCTGAATCCATTTAAAAACAAAACAAACAAAAAAAAAAACCAACAAATAAAGCCATTTAACTTTCTTCAATATTCTATAGTTCAACATACCATGTCATAAGGATAAGATTTGGTACTTGGCAGGAAAAAAGATGCCTTGTGTAGGATCTTTGCCAACATGACAGAATATGCTTGGGAAGTGGCAAGGGTAACATTAGAGAAAGAGAAATTCTCCATAAGCAAGATCAACCCATTTGTTTGTTTCTAGTCTGGGAAGTTGCTGAGTGTATCTGGGGGAGGAGAAAGGTGTATTTCCACAGTGTGAATATGTGGGGATAAGGGAAATACATGAATTGGAAAACAAAAAAAAAGCCTTGGGACAGCTAATGACACTAAATGGTAACTCTTTGCTTCACTGGAGTGTAACAGACAAGAATCACAGATTACTACTGGTATTAGACATAGGACAAGAGTTTCAAAAGCCTCTATAGGACTTAGGTGACTAAGTCCTCGAGGCATTTTGGAAATTTAACAGAAGATGCCCATATACTATTATGATCAGGGCCACAGAAATTTCTCTCGCTCTTCCTCTTTGCAAGTTAAGCCTGCATCAATGAAAGCAAAAATAAGGACTTCCTTACAGCAGGTACATCTGTCTTTCCCTCCCTTTGTTTGATGATATCTAATAAAGGGATGATTCTTTTCCCCTGCCAGAAAGCACAAGTAAAATAAATAAGGAGCAAGTGGTATGTAGATTGTGCTTCCTTTTAGGATGTCTGCAAAACAATCAGCCTAACATGCTGGCAGCTACATTGCAGGCTGGTTTTTTTTTTTTAATTTATTGACTTGCCTAGAGTCACCCCCGAAGTATTTTTTAACCACAATCTTTATTGTGTAAGGCTCAGTTAAACCCACTTCTAAAGCTATTGTTACTATGTTAACATTTTTATATCAGTTAGCTAAAACATAATATGGACACTTCATTGCTATTACTTTAATCTATGTACTTACATATGTGTTAATGAGATTTAGCATCTTAGTTACACCCTGTTCTTGACCTTTTGTTTAGAAAATACTTAGTGTTAAGTACTAATTACACTGCATTAGCATTTGTACTAGCATTAGTATTAGTGCTAACAATCAGTAATACTGAATCTTCTTTGTAGGTGAAATCACAAAGCATTAAGATCCACCTAAAGCTTCCGTAAGAGTAGAGCTGCTACCCTTGTAATTTTGAGCAAACTTTGACCTTAGTCTTTTAAATAAAAATGCCATTAGGCACATAGGATACACCTAAAAATTGTGCTGTCTATTGTAGTTTCCAAGTAATATACAGGAGCTAGCAGCTGGAATCACTAGCTAGCAATGTGCCACCTCTGCACATGGATTAATGGGTCAGACTTGAAGCAGTGGTTTGAGGGCTAACCATCTGACAATCCTTCAAAATCAAGACATCATGAATTTGGGCACCTTTAACCTCAGTTACAGTCTAATAGTCACACCACCTTGGAACTTACCTCCTTACTCTTCTAGGTCAGAATTTGTTCCTCTAAGTGTATGTAGTCTCAGCTGAGGACATACAGGGTGCCAAAAAAACATTAAAAATCCACAAACATAAGGGTATCTACTATTCAGTTTAACTTGAGTTTGTCAATTTCTGCAGATTCTGAGGAGGCTGAAGTTTTTGAAGCCGTGAAGAAGCTACAGGAGAGAATAAATAACATTTTCTCACTGATAAGCATAGCTTTTATAAAGTGCTTGGTGCTGAAAAGAGCAACAAGGTCTTCTTCAGGTCAGTCAGGAAGTGAGAAAAGAGTTAATGCTACTGTTTAACAAGTTTCCAATGAGACTTAACAGTGGCTTATTCAACAGAAAATGTTTAGAAATTATTTTGATTCCTGAAATAAAGCTATCTTTGGTAGCAGTGCAAGACGTAGTAATAGAGTAGGTATGTAGTATAAATTACAGTTAACCTTTACCTTAAATCTTCAGACCAAGAACATACTATTAATTGGAACAGAACTTTTTTAAGTGCTGTCTGTTAAGCAGTTGATTGTATTTTGTTCTATCAAGATCTGTTGACACTACAATGATATTAAAGCTTCTAATAAAACTAACAAAAGACCTTCTAAATGTGATGCTATTTTGTATTTTAAGTAGTTGCAGAAGTAAGTAATCTTCTTTCACGTATTTCTAACAAGCATAGTAGAAAAACACTTAATCCCTTCTGAATGAAAAAAAAAAAAATAGCTGTTTGCTTCTGCCCTCTTCCTAGATGCAAATCTTTTCTCAATGTTCACACTCTATGGACACTTTTTTCCAAAAAAATCACTCATTTATCTCAGTATTCCATTCTTCATTTCTTACTATTTTAAAATGAGTTTTTGTTTCTTGGCTTTGATTTGTTTGATAGGAAAAAAAAAAACAACAAACTACAAAAGAGACAAAAAGAAAAGAATCTGGTACAAAGCCTAATTCCACCTAAACCAACAAGACCAAGAACTCATCAGCAAGATCCATCATATGATCCACACCCACTCCAAATCAATAGCAGACAGACCACTGTGGCTAGTGAGACATTTTCTGTGAGTTTTCTGTGTTACTGCTGGTACTCATGCATTTACTGAGAACGAACCTATTAAATAATATTGCTGGGCAGTTGCACTGTTACACCCATCAATCTAAATGAGTCTTGGCACTTGAGTTCAATTGATAGGCCACATTCATGCTGCTCTTCTTCCTCAGTCCTTCAGTCCCTCCTTTTCAGAGTCCTTCACTTCAGACTTCAAATATAAGAGATTTGGGGAAAAATAAATCTTTTATTTCAAAGCTGCATTTAATAGAATAATGAAGAAGGAAAAGCCCAAGTTCTCTTCTCCAGCCATCTGGAGTTTAACCTCTCCCTTTATCTTCAAAGTTAAATTTGTTTCATCCCTTGGATTCTTTAGCATTTTGTTTCATCCCTTGGATTCTTTAGCATCTTCTCTTCCTATCTGATTTCTGCTCCACTTCCTCAAGGAAAAAACCCAGACTTCAAGGGTCAGCTCAGTACGGTAGTATTTCTTCCATTTCAGACCCTTCTCTGTTTCACTTTGTGGCCTGTGGCTGTGAAAAGGGGCACAGTTTCATGCTCCTAATGGAATAAAAATGATGGTGTGCTGCTTTTTACTACCAATTCTTCATCCCCCAAAACAGAAAAACAATAGACCTTTGCCTCAGAGAAATTATAGTGGAGATTAATTTGGCCACATGTAACGAGATAAGCATATTTCTCTTTTTAACTGCACAAACCTTCTCTCTTTCCAATCAAAATTTTAAACTGATCTTTCTATAGCATTTACATTGATAAGCAAAAGAGCTTTTCAATAATTTACCCATGTTGCTGCAAAGAGGGGGGGAACAACTCGAAGTTTAAAACACGAAGGATAAAAGTTAATTTAAAGTGATGTTTGGTAAAAAGTCCCCTTTGAGATCCTGTTGTGTAATTGAACAGATTAAGAGAACTGACAGTAACTTCACGGTATGCCTAAGTGGAGGTCTCTACGGGTCAACTCTCGGATCTTGTGCCGACACGTTAAACAAGTTTGTCAATTTTCCATCAGATTGATTTTTCTCACAGGTCTGGAAGCCTCGTCTCATTTCATCTTATTTCCACAGGGGTTCTTAACATTGCAAACTGCCATTTACTTTTGTCTCAAAGTGTGAGGAATGATTTTTATCTCTGAGTGGTAATCACGGCAGGCAGCTCCAGCTCTGCTTATAATGTCGCACATTGTCCTCTCTCACCAACTGGGGTTTCTTTTGTGTTTTTCCCCTCTTTGGGAATGATGTGGATTTTTAGAATACATTCAAAATAATTATTAACAGAATGTACTTAGGGCAGATGTCTGTAGTCTCTGAAGTGAACAAAAAAAGCAACAGAAACCGTGGGGTTTTTTCTTTGCGGTTTTCAGCATAATGAGGGGTCAGCTTGAGAAAGTATGATGTCTCTGGGAAGGTCACAGGGAAGAGTATTAACCTCTCTTTACATTTCCATGTCTATTATCCCCTCCTGTTAATGTCAAGGGAAGTTACGTGCCCGAAATAAAGAGACAGCATGCTTCTGAATAGGTGAATGTTGCTGAAGATTATAATGGTATATATTTGGATTAATTGCACTAATGACAAGAATCTATTCTTACTCTACACCAAGTTAAACAAGAGCAAAATTTGTCTGCAAGCCTGTGGGACCTGATGGTATTGTCATATGGTTATACAACCATGCAGCCCCCTTGATTCAAATTAAGCTACTCAGAACTTAACCACTTGGTTGACCTAATGACCTCTTGTTCAAAGAAGACTGCCATTTATATCAGTGGTATGAGGGTAAAATCATAGGAGACCCCAAACCCCATGTTTTCTTTTGCCTGCAGCTCTGAGAGTCATTTCCACTTGTGAAAACTGGCTGCAGTCAATCATTAAAGCCATAATCACTGTCATAGTGTTTGTAAGAACTTCTCACAAGCATCAGTATCTCTGCCAGATGGAAAGCAGTGAGCCTGATTCCTAATTTCCTTGGTCCTAGTTACATCATTCTGCCAATAATACGGAGAGACTCATCATCCCTTCTTTTGGAGACTTGTACAATGTCAAAGTTTTAATACATATGTGAATAAGATTAACTTTTTTATTCTCTGAAATGTGATATACTTGACAATTAAGTGATCACAGACAACGTGAAAAGTTATGAAATCATTTGGTTATAAAAATTCATCACTGTTTTAAACTATTTGCCACAAATATGAAAAAAACTAACAAACAAACAAACAAACAACTTGTAGTGATGATTTCTGCCATCAGCATGACTGGAAAGCAAAACAAACCTGAAGACTGGGGCTATTGAACCAGTGGTCCGTAGGGCATTTCCATCCCATGAGGAACCGCTGGATGCCAGTCCAGCACTGAGCACCTGGCATGAGAGATACTCTCCCCTTTCAAAAGTCTTTCTATGGAGTGGGTGTGCCTGTGGCCTTGCTGGTTGCTCAAGGTGTAAGGAAAGAGGTGGCTAACTCAGGAAAGCCCCAGGGAGCCCTGCAGTTGGAGCCGCACTAGACGCTCCTGCCTTCACAATGTGGAAGAGGTTGTGGAGACCTGGTCACCACCTGGGAAGAGATACTCTGTGCTGCACGGGGGAAGGCTGGGGCAGGATGGGGAGATGCCTCTGAGGTCAGTTCATGGGACAAGGCGGTGGGGAGGCCACAGCAGAGGGCTGGGAACTAGGATCATGTTGAGGATGTGAGGGGCCAGGGAAGATTGGGTAGCTGAATTGCTCTGCCCTTCCTTCTTCCTTCCCTCCTTCCTTCCTTGTTTAACATTTAGTGGACAGTTGTGATCCAAGGGTGCTCTCCCTAGGAGGTTTGTTACTCTCTTAACAATGCACGCAGTCCCAGATGCTCTCATGGAATTGACTTGCCAGAGACAGAAATGTGTTTAATGAGTTAATCTTAAAATCTTGTGCTGAATATTGCAAATAGCAGAAAGAAGGGGATCTCTAATAGATATCCTTTTCTTTCCCCAAAAAAATTGATCTTTCCCTAGCTCTATTTTACATTCTTTGGTTACAGCTAGTAGATGACCCCCCAAAAAGACCTGAGCAAAACTACTTCATTTCCACATTGTACGTGGGTGAGTTAACCATAATGAGGGATGCTTTTTTTGTATCAATGTTCATGTCTGTGACAGGTCAGTTTGGTTTACATAGGTCATCACATGTTATTTTTTGGCATGGACCCTCTGGAGAGTCCCCTGGGTGAGCACTTACGTTTTGCCTAAGTTTGCAAAAAGAACAGGCAAACCGTCGTATTGCCTTGTTACAGCTTAATATGAAATACACACCAGCGGACTGTGTGAGTAGAAAGGCATGTAAACAAGTATTTACAGGCTTTTGATCATGGTGTAGATGCCCCTAACAACACTACCTGAAATGGTAGTCTGTTGCAGAGATTGTTTAGTGAGATAAAGTGAGATAGTTAGATGAGCTTTAAAATATAAAAATAGGGGTTTTCAGCTGTTACCAGTTTCTGTGTAAACACTTCCCCAGAGCTGAGCCTTCACTACATGAATGAGGAACTGCTTCCACTTCAGCTAGGCTGGCAGGAAGATGGGGCTCAGCAGGGGTGGCCCCAGCTCTGCCAGCCCTCCCCTGGCGTTGGGCACCCCAGCCAACCACCCCTCTCCCAGCTACCTGGTCACCTTTGCCCAAGGGAAAAAGTCCCGTCCCCCGTGCACACACAACAGCAGTAAGAAGACACCATGCCTAGGCCCTGGGTTGGGTTGTAAGAACCAGAGAAGGTTTTTTTTGTGGACTCCATGTATATCCCAGAAAGAGAAAATCACAGTCTTCTGGTTATTTAGGCATTTCAAACCTGACATGAGTGTTTAAAAATGTTATGAGAAACTTCTGCAAAGTTAGCTTAATAGACACTTCTCACAATTAAATATTTTAGACATCTTACATTTTTCCCATAATTCCAACAATAATTAGATCACAATATGGATTAATTTCTTGTCACATCCAATTTTTAGCAGCAAGATATTTTGAGGGAATGGAACACAAAAACAACTTGCTGACATTTGTAAACTCTCCTTTTTGGTGTACATATAAACACAAAATAGCTGACATTTGGCTCTTTCATCCTTCCTTGCCTGCTTGTTCAGTGTAAATATTATCCAGAAAGACATGTTAAACAAATATCATATTATCTACAAACACAGATATATAAATCTCATTGCCCTGGTCAGCAGCTCAGGACCAAACTATCCTTCTGAGCAAGTCTGATCTGTAAGTGACCTTGAGCTAATTGCTTTCCCACTGTGTTACAGGAAGGTCACTATACTTTCTAATCTCACAAAGTTTATTTATATGTAGCAATACTGTATCAATACCAAAAAGGTAACCTCTAAATTGTTTTCATATATTTTTATGGGGTGGAATTGCAGGATGATTTATAGGCAAATTTGTGACACTGTTTTCTGGTCACTGTAATTGTACAAATGTAATCAAGCTATAATGAGTTTTTTCATCTATTTTTGGGATGGAATGCAGTGCTGAAATTGACAATTTTTTGTTCAGTGGCAGAACTACAACCTCACTGAAAATTAGCAAGAGCTACGCATGCTAAAACTCCATACTTCCCAGTGCAAATGGACTCAGCAGTGCATTTCTTCAGAATTTGTGTCTTAGTGCTGTCATCTTTTAAAAAATACTTCAGGAAAGTTGGTTAGTACCAGAAGTGTCTGACCTGCACATTCATTGCTGAATACTAAATGCTCCAGTCTCTCAAGACCCCTTTGAATAAGAATGCTGCTATTTTATGCTTTAAGATGTTTGTTGTTATGTGAAAACATGAGTAACCAGAAAAGCTGATGCTTTGCGTTAATGACAAGCTGTGTTGAGTAATACGATGGCCTCTGTGGTGACTTCTGTAAGCAATGTCAATGCTCAGCATATCCCAGGTTCAAATGTCTCATGAGAAAGGAATGAATTGATTCACTGTTTCCTGCTTACTTATTGAATGCTTTTATTTTCTTGTGCTCTTATTGAATGCTTTTATTTTCTTTCATAAGCAAGTAAAACTCCAATCATAAAAAATGAAGAGGTTATGGAGAAATGGCAGAAGTAGCTAATTAGAAGAGCCATTCTCCTCTGGGAGCTGATTCTGGAAGAACTACACACTTTAAGGCCCTGATTCAGGGACATATGTCAATACTGTGGATAGGGCTTAATCATGAAATCAATACTTCAGATTAAGCGCACGTGCTTACCACTTGGCCAGGAGCTGATTTGCAATAGTATTTCCATACTGTTTAAGAACACAGTGCTAATTTCCTTTGAAACATTTTCTTATTGTCTTACTATTCAACTCTCTACAGAGCTGCTTTCCCCCATGAGCCTCAGTAAAATCTGAAGAGATTGTTCCCAATTGTACCTTTGAGAGGGGAGAACTTTGGAGATACATTTACCTGCAAACAGGTGTACAAGCCTTGATTTTGAGGCTCATCCTCAGCAACTAGACACTGGTGACAGTGGAGGATTCTTGAACACATTTTCTTGTGAGCAGCAAAACTGTCCAGGACCTACATATGTTTGGGATTTTTTTTTTTTTTTCCTTTCTGATGATATCAGCAGGCAGGAAAACATAATGTGTATGTTTAGCTCTCTTCTTAGGTTTTGTCAGAGTCTGGGCTGTGTGGAGCCAGTGTGGCATGTTACCCCCAGCACAGGCAGAGACACCAAAGCAGAATGAAAGGCTTTGAGCCTTTGCTAAAACCTAGCCTGCAACAGCAAAAATTGAAAGGCAAAAAACCTCCTAAAAAACAACAACAAAAAAGAACCCAACCCCAAACCTATGAGAGCAAAACAGAGTTTTGGATGCTGAGACTGACTTTTAGAGATCCCAGAAGCTTTCTTCTTACCTTGCCAGATTTTGGCAGCCTTCAATACCACACCCGTTGTTTACCCTGCAAGCTGGTGGCCAAGCTGTTTGTGCCAAACCCATTGCATTTACTCCATCCTGGAGATGCTGTTCTGACCCTGTGCTGGTCAGCAATCCAAGGCACAAAAGTTTCACTGTACAAAGGGTAGGAAGACTGGAAAAAAAAACTGTGTACGCGTTTTCTAATTCTGGACTTTGGTATAGATGTGACAGAAATTCTGCATGTGATAAAATTTGACTAAGATAAATATGTGTGTGTATAAAGATATAGGAGGATAAAGGTACACACGAAAAATGGGACAGAGATCTGATGTCTGAAATAATGAGCCACAATAGGTGAGGATAGCAGCAGCTATAAGAGAAATATTTAGACTACCATGTAATGCTAGGGGAAAAACACTGTTCTTATTTCTTATGGGCAAAGCTGGCTTCTCTTAATAATTAATCTTTTCTCAGATACAGCTGTGCATAGAGACTCTGATAGCATGCAGTTGAAATTATATATTTTATAGATGTCTGTAGGGCAGTTACTCTATCCCAAGCAGGACTGTTCATTTTGAAGTGGCCATTGCAGGAAGAGCAATGACATTACTATTCATACCATGCTTGCAGTAGGCATGCAAGGATGCTTGCTCTCAGCAGCCTGACACTGCATCTCCACCTTCTGAAACCTAAGCTGATTCTTCACATTTGCTTCAAAATTAGCAAGTGATTCATTCCAGCATGCTAGCAATGGCAGAATACCAGCCTGAGGACACCTGGAGCAGCATCTTCTAGAGCTAACTGCACAATAGGTATTAAACCCAAGTCATGATCTCACACCTTAGATAGTACTAATGGGGAAAAAAAATAGGTTTAGCTGACATGTAAAGCCCACTAAGAAATGCCAGTCTGTGAAAAATAGTCCCTTGCTTGTTTCCAGGGGCATGGAGCTGTGATGAAGTCTTCAGCATTACCAGTGAAGATGTCATCTTATTGGCAGCCTACCCCAACCACTTGTGGTCTCACCATTTGCAAACGAGCTATGGAGACCCCATGCAGACATGCTAACTGCTTGGTTGTTATTAGTTACCTGATATTGCTACTGTTGTAGTCTTAGTGTCTTTCACCATGTTGTACATGCCCACATGCTGGAAGTCAAGGAATAGTTCATAGACATAGTGAACTGTATATGTGTACTGGAGTGGGGCTGCTGCTCTGGAACCATGCCTTGAGGGCTACAGAGCTGACTGTGGGGTCAGGTGGCTGTGGGGCTGTGGTGGGTTGATGTTGGCTAGCTGCCAGTGCCCACCCAGCTGCTCCCTCACTCCCCCTCCTCAACAGGACAGGGGGGAGACAATAAGACGGAAAAGCTTGTATGGGTCGAGGTAAAGACAGGGAGATCACTCACCAGCTAGTCAGGGACAAAACGGACTCAGCTTGGGGAAAATGAAATTAATTTCTTGCCAATTAAAATAAGTTTGGAAAGTGAGAAAGACAGACAAAAACTAAAACACCTTCCTCCCCTCACCCCTTCACCCGGGCTCAATATCTCTCCTTCATTCTTGACTCCTTCAGCCCCCCCTGCAAGCAGCACAGGGAGATGGGGATGTGGGGTTGTGGTCAGTCCATGACAGCTCCTCTCTGCCACTCCTTCCTCCTCAGGTAGCTTTCTTACCTTCCTTCTGACAAGAGGCAGGTCCAGGCTGTGTTTTTGGCCAGCCCACCTGAGCCCATAAGGAGGCTGCATAATGGCCCTTCCAGGGAAAGCAGCATGTGCCTTGCAGACAAAGACTTAATAAGTGCCAGCATTCCCAGGGAGTGCTGGGAGGCTAAAAATGGATGTGTGTACATTTCCTTCCACTCTGGGTTCTGCAGGGCTGTCTGCAAGTGGTTCAGAGAAGTGGGTGTTCCCAGCGGGGAGCAGACCTCTGGTTAGCAATCAATAAAGCAATCCTTTAATATTCCTCTGACTGGGCAAAAAAAGAGGTATGTACTATAAATTTTTATTGAAAGGATGCTGTCCCCCCTCCTCTGAGGAAGCGCCTGTGATAGAAAAAGATGGATAAACAAATAATCCTCTGGTTTTAATGAACACATCCATTATACCAGCAATAGTTATGGCAACAGGAATTATGTACTTTGAGGCAGCATCTCTTGTGCCTTGTAAACACCTCAGCCTTCTGTCACAGCCCCCGCTGGGGCTATTTACAGCTTCAATATTACAAGGTAGCTACTGTCTAATTATACACAACTGGATTGGTTTCTACCACTCAGGTCCTTGGTTAACCCTTAATAATAATTAATTTTTTACTGTTACGCTGTATATCAACTTAAAACTTTCAAGATGCTAAGGTGTCCCAGTAGAGTAGAAAACCTATTAAGGTATCAAGACATGCATGCTTTGCAACTTCTGTTTTTGCTAGTGGTAAAAGGCCTCACAGAAAAAAGAAGAAGGAAAAAAAAGAGTATAAAAGGGAGCAGCACAAAGTCATTGGAACTGGGACTCAGACCTTATGCAGCAACACTTGTATTGCAAGAGCACTGTTGTCCTCATTTACTTTTAGGTTTTTTTAAACAAAGAATTAGCCTGCACACAGGACTTGGTTCCAACATATGAGTGTGTTAATCAAATCTGCATTAGGCAGCCAGTATGTGACACGCAGCCCTGGATCAGTTGATTGAGTTTTCCTCACTGTTAAGCTTGGAGGGATTTTATTTGTCCTGTCAGTGGGGGCTGCAATCTTTACACGGACATTTATTTAAGTCCTCTTGTAAACAGAAATGGCCTGCTTAGAGGAGATGAGGCAAAGAAAAGGAAATATCTGCTCAACCTGCACCTACAAACTACACTTTCACACTGGGAAAAGGTGAAGCAGTAGCAAAAAACTGTTAATCTATTTCTCCCAGCATTCCTCCCTTACCATTTGATTAAAACAATAGGCTGGGCTTTGCTTTCTTTGTCGCAGGTTGTAATCAAACAAATTGGGGAATATTCATTTCTCTCCATCCAGGAAACATTCAGGGATACAGAGGAACAGCTGGTGAGAAGTGAGTGTGGAGCCATTTGACAGGAAGGAAGATCTACCCCTGAGAGCAATTCCAGCGGAAATAAACATCAAAATGAATGACTTACAAGGCACTGTAACCTCATTTGTTGGCAAACTGAATACTTTTACCACACATATAAATATTCTTGAGCAGAGATCAGATCTTGTGGGCTCACAGCGATTAAAACAGCATAGTTTTAACAGCGTGCAAGGAGGTTGAACAAGCATCTTTGCTGTAAAACTCATTAATGAGCTATCATAAAACAGTAAATTTGAGAGTATAAATGCTAGAAAGTCAAGTCAGGTCTGAAAGTATTCACACATGGATGAACAGAGGAAAGAGCAGGAAGAAGAGCACCTCAGATGGGGCGAAATAGCTCTGTTGTGTGAGCTGTGAAAAGACAGGAGGTGCTTCAGTTTGATAAGCTCAGAGTACATCAGGGAGATAATGACTTCTATGTCCAAAGCTGAGAGTAGGTAAAAAACAGATGGACTGGTAGATTCATATTCCTATACCCAGAGTGGGACTGGGGTAGATACTTGAATGAGGGACTGCTAGAACAGGAGGGCTCTCTTTCTCTTGCACGTGCATTCAGGCTAAGGTTGACAAAATCTGTTTTCCTTTATCACCTAAAGGGAAAGAAATTAAAGGGAAAACAGCCTATTTTAGGTCTCTCCAGGAAGAGAAATGCAGATTAAGAACACGGTTTTTAGCTCTGGGAGCCATTTCCAGAACTCTGTGTTTTAACCAGGAAAATTATTACTTTATTAAATAAACCTTTGGGTATTCATTCAAATTTGCTTTTCCTCCTTTATGTTTAAAGCTTCAACTGTAGCAAGTGCATGTAGAGGTGTGTGTCATCCCTGACAATGCAATTTACATGTTGCTTGTGTTGCATCCTCTCTCTTTAAACCCAGGAGAGAAGGCTGTGATTAATTTAATGGTAAGGCTTCCTGCATTTATCAAAATGACTAAAGCTAGGGTTTTTTTCTGTGGACGTGTGAATACAGAATGTTTATTGTCACATTTTCAAAAGGCATACTTTTTAGAGAAAATAGACTTTTCAACACACAGTTGCTGTATTTCTAAGCCTGGATCAGATAACATTAATTGTACAGTTACTCATTTACCCATGCAAATGTGGCCACTGGATGTCTACACTGGTGGATGAATGTGATAGTATACAAAACAAAAAACATTACAAATCCAGCCTGAGGTACCTGAAAAAATGTAAGAAAGAACAGATTTTTTACAGCTCTGTCCTACTGATATATTCAGTTTCTATTTCTTTCATTCATTACAGGGAGATAGTGCAAGGTTTATGAGCCTCTCTAAATTTGCTAATGGACTTATCTACTAAAACAGGACCTTGGAATATGCATATTCATTTCTATGAACTAATATTCTTTGCCATTTTCTTCTTTGCAAAACTGCATATTGCTTAAATTTGTTTAGCTGATTTCCAAAATAATTTTGGTTTGGTTTTCATTTGTATAATGTAGGTCAGAGGAGACAAGAAATAGTTTGGCTGTCCCTAAATATTACTTCACAAAATTTTGCACCAACATACCAAGCAAAAGGCAGGGTAGAGGGAGGACTGGGACAGAAATAGCAAAAAAACAGCTCCAGAGTGTCTGGCAGTGATACAGTGTGCAGCATTATAATGCCATCATACCCTCTCAGCATGCTGCTTTATATAAGTTGAAGCTGTTTTTTCACCTTCTCAATTGCACCTTACAGAGAGAAAAGAGTCTATGGTAGAGGTCTCCTAGCTAACGTTTAAATTCAAACTTTTCCTGTGAAAATCCTTTTTTTATTTTTTGGCAGAAAAGCTTCAGATGTTGCCATTTAAAAATTTTTTGCTCTTTCTCCTACTTCTTCCTTTTTTCATCTATGCCTAAGCAGGCTCGTTTTTTAGCATTTCCATTTGTACTTTAACTTTTCTCCACCTTTCCATATTCCATACATTTTCATGCTTAGAAAGGTTACAGAATGACAAAAGAATACAGATACTGCAGAATTTTTCCTCTGCAACTTGAAAACACTGCAGAATATTTGAAAACTGTCTGAACAGAAAGGCATGAGGAGATACAAACAAAAAAGAAAAAAAACTTTTTTTTTATACAGAGGCAACAGAGGCAAAAAAGACAATAAATACAAATTTTGGTTTTGTTTCAAAATAGTACAAAAATAATGTTTCTGTTCCCAAAGTTTTCCAAAGTCTGTAGGTAAAAATCAACAATGACATTTATAAACCAAAATAAATACATCTGTTAAAAAATATTCTAGCATGAAGGGAACATTTGGTTGAAAACCCTTAATCTTTCCTACTAAAACCTCTTATTCCAGTCACTAATACCTATATTTTCAATCAGGCTCCTATTTCTGTGGCCCCACTGTAGGTGCTGATCAGAGGTTCAGTGATAAGTTGAAACCATAACCTTTTGGTATATACTGATATGGTGATGCTCCATCACCCCTTTTATAAGTGGATAAACTGTGGGCCTGCATCACCTTCAAGCAAAAAATCAAACAAAAATTTACTGTATAGTCTAATAAAATGCCAAGTCACAAATTCTTGGAATGTTTTATTGCTTAAAAAATGTATTTAGACAAAAATTTCTACAGGCAGTCACATAATTGTCACATCAGAGAGTTATCATATTACAGAGCTTGCACTGTAATGTAAGACACCAGCTCAAGATTCCGACAGTCTAATATATGTGTATCCTCGGGTTTTGTACAGGGTTCATCGCTGTATTTTGTAAACTCCACTGGGTAATTTCTGTGTGAGGCAAGTCAGGTCAAAACAAAACATAACTCAATGTCCTGCTACACATCATGGGCCTTCAGCTTCAATGGGCCCTTGAAAGAAAAGGCTTGTCTTCAGGAATGTTTGGGAAAACAGAGAAAGTTTAAATAACCAGATGTTCATTAGGAGACTATTTCAAGCATAGTATGTGCATCTATGAATCAGCTTTGGCAGCCTTGCTTCTTACTAACCATGGCTAAAATCCTAGCCTCACAAAAGTCAGTGGTAAAAATCCCACCAGCATGAGTAGGGAGGGTTTTAGGTTATGCCTTCTGTGATGAAAGGCCAAAGTTTATACTCTTATTGTACTGGTTGGAGCTGGGAATGAGATGCTGGCAAGTCTACATTATGTTCTTGGTTTTTGTCTATCTTGCTGCCATAGTCCGTTCATTTGTAAAATAGATGTAAAATTGCCTATTTCACAAGGAACTTCACTGCCTTAAATCTATACTTGGGGATGAAAATGGTTCTGTAACTGCAAAGTAATAATAATCATGAGAAAATTTTGAATTCTACCCTCAACGTTCATATTTATGTATCAGCAGGCTCAAAACATCACAAGATATAAAACAAATATAGACCTCCACGAGTCAGTTTAAACCC
>VZTL01012591.1:39673-57105 GCA_013400535.1 Scopus umbretta
CCAGCCAGTGTACTCCCTAGCAATATTCCCCTATTGCTCTGCTGGGTGCTATCAAATGATGTGACAATAAACAGAGGCACTGGAAATGGAGCAACAGCAAAAAAAATCAGGAGCTCTTCATTGCCATATGAAAAAATATCCCCCAGTGTTTCAAATAAATTCTCATCTCATTGAAGTCATCTTTCTATGAGATGTATTAATATATTTTAAAATACAAGCTCTCTGCCACGCTGCAAGTTCCTTGTTGACTCATTTGGTGGCCCCTAACAGAGCATCAGGAGAGCTTTATTTGGAAGGACACTGTGGGGGGGTGGGGGGTGGGGTGCAGATTAAACAGGCTTCTGACTGCATTCAATTTTCTCTAGTTTGGGGAGATTTTGCACCTTTCTTGGAGATTGTTCCAGCTGGGATTAGCACATTCCATTTCCTGCACTCCTCATAAGGCTGAGAACTAAAGAAAATTAAAATAAAGGTCAATGAACTTGGCTACGCTTTTCTCTGGCTAAAAATTTGTCTGTATGTTTGCTTCTTTTTGCTTTGATCACATCTTGTTTTGGCAGGCTATACATGTGTGTGCGTGTATAGGGCTTTCATGTTTTTCCATTCCACTATGTAATCATTGTGTGGATTCATCAGGATTCACCCCATTTCCATTGACTTTTTTTTAAGTAAATAATTTGTGTTTAACTTTGCTTTCAGTCTTTCATTAAATTTGCTCTTACTTGATTGAGGATAGTTCAAGGTGCCCCTTTTTCTGGCTTTGGTTTGAGGTGCCCCCTTGCCCCCCATCAGGAGAGATGTCCTCTTCTGCCTGGGCTGCAGGGCCACTGTGTCCTGCCAGTCCTTCTGTGGCCCCACAGCCTGCTCTGCAGTGCCCTGGAGATGCACACACATGCACACCCCATGGGCCTACTTAGCAGGTCCAGTGCCAAAAGTGCTGCATGGGAAGTCATCTAGAGCCTCTGTGGGAGCTTCCTTTCTGCCAGCCCACAGTGTCAGCAGTGGGATTTGGAGGGCAGGACACTTGTCTCTTTTGTTCTGGACCAAGGGCACCAAACCCATGTCACCCAGCCCATCAGTCACTTGGAAGTTAATTTGGGTCATTTGAACAGACTGGATTTAAATCAGTAAACTAACTGGCACTACCAACCTCCTGAGCCACTGCTAATCTCTACGTATTTATATACCTGTTTTTTTCTTATTATAGTTCTGAAAAAATACACAGAGGACTTTTTTTTTTTAATATACCAACACCCACCTCTTGGAGCAGATTTGAGATCAAGCTTGACAGCTTTAAACTGTACTTGCTGGCTTATGTACATGCTTTGGAAATCACGTGGCAAATCCACTAACAATTTCTATCGATGAGCATTCACTGTTAAAAAAAAACAAAACACAAACTAAGGGCAGAGGAGGCAGCTCCTCAGCAGTGCCTGCACAAGCCAAGGGCAGTGAGTGAGCATGAAGGCTACCTTAGCAGCAACCCACAAAGCCTATGCAAAATATCCACCTCAGGGCCCAGAATCATAGCACACTCCTTTTGCTTGCCTGCAGTACACCACCCTTGCCATTTAGTTGTGCATTCAGAGGCTTTTTGCCAACTCCCCATTAGCGTTATCGCAATGAGGTTCAGCTTCTGTTTGATTTTCACAGTGAGTCTGAGCAGCAGAGCCTAGGAGAAGTCAAATAAGGGCAGATACTTTATGCAACCGGATCTGAAGTATGGCTGAGCTCAACTAAACCTAGAGGGGACCACAAAGAGTAAAACAGCTTAAACTAGTCAGGCCTTAACGCTTTTCTTCCTCCTGCCTCTAATTCCACGCTCTAAGCATCTTGGGCCTACAAAGAGATTTACAGTATATGTCATTAGAGCTTCTTTTAATTTCCTTTTTTCTTTCTCACTAATATATTTCAAATTAATTTCAAGTTAAATCTCACTAACTCTGAGGCACCCAAAGCAGCTCTGCTGTACTGCTCTGTGTAGGGAGATTTGCACAAAAAACTCTAACTTGTCACCTTCCTATTTCCCAGTGAGTTCAGATGAGTGAAAAGTCATGGGAACACTGTTCTCTGGGATATACCATGCTACCTTACCTGTAACTCATAACACAATAAATCTTGGCAAGTGCATAACGTCCAGCTCCATGGCTACAACTCTTGCTTCTTGCTTTATAGTGCAGTTCAAGTAAGCAAACTAATGCATGAATTTGCAATCTGTAATTCCTGCTTAGCTAAGAGATTAAAAAGGAAGATTAGGATCAGGGCGAGGGAGATTTACAGGTATTATGGGCAGCGAAAATGTCAAATATTTGAGTAAGTAAAATACGTAGATGAATGTATTTAGAGTTTAGGGCTTTACTTAATTTAACATATGTCAAGAATACTTCCCAGTCAAAATCCCTGTCAGCAATTCAGGGATCCAATAACAACCACTGAAAAATGTACTTCAGTACTGCAGGAGATCACAAGCAGTTTGCAGACATTTTGTACTCAAGGCCTACTTACCCACTTCCATTCACAGAAAACCTGGCATCAGGCTGAGCACCATCTGTGAAGCTCTGCATGACAGAGATCTGGTGAGGCACTTGGGAAGATGTCTATTTCTCATCACATGTGTAATTTTTACTACCAAACAGGCTGTGGGGAAACCTGAAAATCATCAAAACATATGCTACCAGGGGAAGGCAGGGAAAAACATTGCCCATGTTCCATTGCTCAGCTAGCCACTCTCCAAATGTAATATGGAAAGAGAGGAGGTTGCCTACCTAGACCACTAAATACTGCAAGCATGAAAAGTAAAGCAGGCGTACAATAGAAATGGACCATCACCAACACACTGTTCAAAGTGCTGAGGCAGGACCGTGTAAATATATTAGTGATTGAGAATAAAAGCATAAGCAAGAATACCGAGGCATTTTCATTGGTATGGATAGTGCTGTGAGACACTTCGGAGGGTATGACAAAGCTAAGGTAATGAACAAATTAAATTAGCTGGTGGAAAATATATACTGGGAGGAATTTTTGAAGCACTTGTGCTAAATGTTATGTATTACAATAACAACAGAGCACATTGGTCTGATCAGCTCATCAGAAACCTCTATTTGGTTATACAGCTGTGGAGAAAAAGCCAGATTTAGAATGCATATGAAATGGAATAGAAACTGGTATCTAGAATTTTATCATGTCACTTTATACAGCAGCACTGAAGCACCTTCACTTGGTATTCTGCTCTGCTCATTTTCCTGTGTCAGTTATACAGCAGAAATTAATAAAGATTCAGAGGCTAGATATGAACTAATACGTAACTGTCCTGACACTTCTGAGTTCAAGTGACAGGCTCTCCTTTCGACTTCTTGGTGAACTGATTAATGTAACTATTAATGAAAAGAAAATGAAGCTGAGTGACAAAAGGGTAATGCCACCTCTCTCTTCCTCATCTATTGAAGAAATTATGTCTCCAATTACATAAATTAAACTATGGCTGCTTCTTTTCCCAGGTCAATGAACACCCATGCTACCTCCTTCTCCTCAGTCTTCACAGTCAAGAAGGAACACAGCACTGAAAAAAATCACGTGCTTTATACGCCAGCGCAATGTTAAAAAGTCACGCTATAAAAACCTGTGTCAAAACCCACTGTTTTCACTGTGGACTCATGCAATGGCCCACAGCATAGTCTTGGAAAGGGTAGCAGACAGAGCCTGAGTAATTGGAAACAGTGATGTTGATGATGGTGGTGATGCTGCACCACAGTGTGCTAAACTAAACTCATGCCCTTTGGTTACCACAGCTCCTGAAGAATTCAGCTATGGCAATCACATATATGAGGAGGCTTAGTGCAGCCAAGTGATAAATAAGGCAAAATGTGTGTGGATCAAAGGGTCTTTCGTAGCGTCCATTCACAGGCATGGGCAGACAATGGCTTGCTAAGTAAGGACATGGCAAGGCATGTGTGAAAAATTATCTCTCCAGCAATAATTCTACCAGTGACAGATAATCAGAAATTTAAATGTTATTCTCCTCTTCAGAGAGTTCCTAAAATAATGGAGGATGCATAAAACCATTTGTATTTGAAGAAAGAAGCTAAATAATTTAATATTACAGAGCAGGATGCACAGCACTGGGCAGATAAATGATTAAATCCCACTGCAGCCTTTCTTGTGCAGTTGCCACACTAATTACAGATCAATTACTTCGCAGTTGTTTGCAACCTTATCAAAGAATAGTAAATTTACTGAGAGCAAAATGTGATAAGATGTCTTTTCATTATTACAGTAGATTTGTTGAAACAGCTCTGACGCTGAGATTAATAAAAGCTTTCCCAAAGGTAATATGATCTGTATGTATATAGTCAGAATTTTAAAAGCTGAAAACTTGATCCTAGGCACTATCATAAAAAATGTTGCTTCTATGAATTGTTATCATGCAAACATCCTTAATACAGAAGAGGTGGAGGAAAGAAGAAAATGAGTCTGATGATAAACTGAAAGCTTGTTATAAAAATATAAATATACCTTTTGCTTTCCACAGATCAGATAATGAATGAGAGTAAAGTACAAAAACTGAGAAAATCTGCAATTCATATTTTAAGGATGGTTACAACACTGAAAAGGGAGTGCAGGGGAAAAAGGGATGACTTATAGAACATTAGCATAGAAAGAAGAAAGCAATGAACCTACAAAATGTCAAGATGACTGAAATACAGTTCTGTACTTTGAGAAGAGCCATTACACATCAAAATAGCTTGACGTTTTCCCCCAAAATTCCCAATGTCTTGAATTTTATCCCCAGAATTTCCACTGACTTGCTGTATAAATCCTGAGAACTCCCTCTGCATGAGTTTGCACATCAGCAATTTTAACATACACTCCCAAAACTTGTTCTGAAGGTAAATTCATAAATATTTGCTGAGCTCAAGTTTTGAGATTCTGGAGAATTATTATGATTGTATAATAATTCAGTTCTTTTACAGCTTTTTGGATGTGTTTTGGTTTTGGTTTTATGTGTTTGGGGTTTGTTTTTTTGTTTGTTTTGTTTTGTTTTGTTGTTTGTTTGTTTGTTTGTTTTTCCTTGAAAAAATCAGCCAGACTTGGGAGAAAATAGAGTTTAGCTTGTAGACATCCAAGTGTAATAATCTAATGGGTTTTGTCATTATGACAACTGTTCAAAATACCATAGATGTTACTTGTTAGTGTTCTGCTCCTCTAGGACAACCCAGGCACTCTTATCAAGAGTGGATCCTGCTATACCATCTATTACTCTAGCACAGTATAATGAGCTAGTGAGTTCAAATGAGTCTGAAGCCTAATTTGTACACTCTCCAATAGGACCATGGATATTGGGCTGCTAGTCTAGAGAAGCTATAACTGTGGTGCTGTTCAGGGGAGTCCAAGAGATGCAACTGACCCTAACTGCTTTCCTGCACAAAAGGCGACAACTCTTGGGCTGGTCTTCAGCACATAAACTCAGGAACATGTGTTGTGTGTCCTTCCTAAGTCTTGGCTTCAGGAGGAAAGACTTGGCACACTGGCTGAAATGGAGCTAGACAATTAGCAGATTAGGATCCCATGGCTCACTGCAGCACTCTCCTATTACTGAGACTAGACATCTTTTAGTGTCAATTCTCCTGAGTGCAAATAGTGGTACTCCAAGATGAAACAACCTTTCAGGATGCCAAATTGCTAGTGGTTCAAGTCCAGTTCAGGTAACAGCAGATTTTCCCCAGACTTCTTTATTGTTTGTTTTTATCAGCTCAATATTTTTTTTTAATTCTTCCAGTCATGATGTATATAGTGGAGAAGTCAAGGTTTACTGATTTCTGTTAGAGTTGGATCAGGTCCTCTGTTAAGAATACTCTTTCCTTTAACTGACCATAGAGATGACTTGTGTATTGAAACTAGCAATCCTGGATACCCTGGCTCTGAATGTTCAGAAAATAACAATGGAATGATTAAAAGGGTTTTTGTTCCATGGAACTCTGCCATTTATGAAACGACAATAAAAATTAATTTGTTAATGGTGGTAAAGTGTTTTAAAGCAAAAAAATACAAGTTAGATATGATGTATTGAACAATGCATTTTTATAAAGAAAATTAATTAGGAAATAAAATTACTTATTATTTAAGTTAACATATATTCCAGAAAACAGAAAAATAATAAGGCTCAATTTTGTGAGGTTTTTTTTTAATAAAAAATGCCAAATATGGTGTAATATGCCATAAATTTATAAAGGAGCAATTCTAATCTTCTCAGTAAATACAGCTACTTTCAAATAAGTTAAAAGAATTGATACAAAGATTCAAAATCAGGGAAACTTGAAATTCAGATTGTCTAATTCACATGGCTCTGACCATATATTATCAGGATGTTTGGACCATGCTAGGAGACTTTGAAAGAAATTTCAGGGTGAATATTAAATGAACCCAGGTCCCTGCAATCTTCCTCAGCATTTCCTGTTGCACTTAAACAAATCTTTCTCAGAGTTTTAAATCCCATTCTCAGATGCCTAATTCTTCTCCTGCTCTTAATTCAAGCTTGCAAGACATGATTTAACCCAAGAAAATACCTGGGCTAAGGTTCTGAAAGATTGATATGTGCTCCAGTCTGCTCTGTGGCTCTATCCCCTAATGATCTGATAAGGTAACATTATCAAGGTAAATTTAACCTGTGATTTCTCCTGATGAGCCTGGAATTTGAAAGACACTATGCAGTCATGGTTGAGATGTCATTACTAGGACCGTAACAAGCAGTGGCTTATGTCTCTGAAAGAGATGGAAACAGTATTATAAATACTACGTCAATGTGCAGTACAGGTTACTTTTCACCTTTGCCAGCTGTGGAGGATGTATGTTACTTCAAGTATTCTCAGAGTGATTAATCACCTTTTGGGAACTAGAATTTGTATAAGGAACTGGGACTCGTAGCTTGTGCCAACTCTGCTCAAGGACCCTGAAGATTCAGACTAATTTCAGGAACTTAAGCAACCCCACGTGCTGTCCAAATTAATCTTTAAAGAGCGTGTGTAGCTATTGACAATTTTTGTGGCTTAGGATCACTCTTTGGTTAAATTTCTTTCTTGCTTTAACTCCTATTTATACTTTGGAAGCTGAGAGTTTTTAGAGGAATAGTGCAGTTCTGACTCCAGAACTGACACCAGTGCTTATTGAACTGGTTAGAGCTGTGCTGCATCTGGCTCACAGATGGTAGTAAAACCTATTACAAAAGACAGCAATAGCAGGAGTTGCATAAAACCTGAGACAGACAACAAAAACATTGAAGGGACAAGAGAGGAAATTGCATAGAATAAGATTGTTTAAGTAGGCATGAAGAAACAATAGTGAAAATGTGAAGGAGTTTTTCAAACAATCGCAAGGCACTTATGCAAATTATAGTAAAACTGGAAATGCTTTTCTTTACCTTTGCCCCACAGCATGATAGACTACAAGGAAGTACAAGTACATTCAGCACACAAACAAGGAAAGCTTGAGTCTACTGGGGAGGAGCAAGTCTGTGGAGTTCACTGATGCAGCAGGTCCCTGAGTTAACTACTCTGGATATTTGAAAGATCTTTGGAAACTTATACAGCGTACAATATTTATAGGTTTGCAAATTAGAACAGCAATAAGCATAGTATAGAAGCTCTGTGAGCCAGAAGACACTGGGTATCTCCCCTGCTTGCACACAGGCACATGGAGCTCTTTCTGAAGGCTTTGGTGTGGGTTGTCAAATGAGGAGGGAAACCGCTCTCAGTAGAACTGGTGCCATGATCCAGCATAGCAAATCCTGTGCTGTTAAATCAAGGCTTTAAAGTGATTTCTCAGTATTCAGAGAGGCCTTTACTTTTTAAGCAACAATGGAAAATAATCTGGATAGACCCTGACCCTTAACCCACAACAGTGAATGTCTCAAGCATGGTACAACGGATCAGAGTTGTTCTTAGTGCCCTTTGCCCTTCAGCATGTCTGAAAGGCAAACTTCTCACAGAATCGGAGATAATCACTTCTGAATGCGTAGCACCCCCGGGGTTTCAGCCTTAGGGCACTGGGGGTGAAAAGATGACCTCCTGAGGACCCTCCGTCCCTTTTCCTTATAATTGTATGATTCAAACTGTCAACTACAGATATTCCAATGAATTTTGAGCCAAACATGACATGAATGTGACTTACATACCAAAAATATTGCCCAAACATTATTCATTAGCATGTAAGTTCTATTAACAAGCCAAGTTTCTTTCACTGATTGGTTTTGTCACTCAATATACTAGAAACATCTCACACAGCAGATGCTGATTGTGTGTGTGGCAGGGCCACTCCACACCCAGGGCACTGAAAAAGTAAAGTTTTTCAGAATTCTCCAAAGTCTAAACAAAGTCTTTCATGATAAGCTGATGAATAATGGCCCAAAAGTCATAGATGTCATTAAACTCTTTTATACATATTACCTATTGCCGCATTGCACGCAATTACCCTGCCCCAGGGTTTGTCCAGGATTTCTGGAGTTTCCCAGGATGGGGAGGCCAGATGGAGAAGGAACTATTTGCTATGGGTAGAGGCCAGTTGATGGCAAAAAGCAGTAAGATTGGTAAGCCTGCATTTCATTTCTCTTCTGCAGTTTTGGGGGTGTTTTTTGTCACAGTATTCTAGAGGTCTTCAGTTTGGGGTATATGAGGAACAGCACTTATAAATGAGATGCCCTTTTCTGATAAAGGAAAGCTGCACAGGGCCAGCATTGACAAACACATATCTAGGGCCTAATGATTCAAGTCTCCAGAGGGGTGCTGTGCTGGTCACCTTTGCTTCCCTGCTGGCTTGCAGAGTGTACCGCAAGTGATCGTCTGTAAGCAGAAATCTAGTCAGGAAGAAGTGTTATAAGTGTTTTTTCCTCACTCTTAGGAAAATTAAAGTGCCTGACATTACCATTATTTAGTAGTGCAATTTGGCATGGCACTAATATAGGAGGGAGATTCCTCCCTTTTCTCCCCTGCCCTGCCCTAGGTGGCTGTCAGATATATGTCATGGCTGTGATTGCATGCTCTGGAGTGGATTGTGGCTGCTTCTGGCAAGTCCTGGGTGTATACAAGGCAAGTCCTCTGTAGCTTTCCATGCTTTCTTTTCCAGGTGTACCTAGAGAGTACACCATCAAAAACTGAGGAATAGCCCTCTTCCTCATGTTTTCACAAGCAAGTTAGAAGCCTATGTATTTTTTCATCTGCCTCCACAAATATCCTTCCAGATAATAGCTGTACCATTTTGTATGTCCTATTTTAAAGAGGGAAGCTCTTGGAAAGTTGGTCTTTTCAGAATTTAAGCCTTTAAATTCTGCCTAGTTCCTTGTGAGAGGCAATGGGAAGTTCTAGGACCCTCTGACACTCTCCAAGGAGTAATTCAGAGGTCTTGCATGAAGCTCTGAGGGGAGGTTGTCCCTAGATCCTAGTGAGACAGGTGGGATTTGAACTGGCCCAATGAGACCCAAGGTTTATAGGGTTCACTATCCTGGGATCTGTTACTGTGAACTTTCACTTGTAAATTTTTTTACCAGAATGAAAATCACTATAGAATTAATGCAATGTAATAAGAAAGTTGAATATCCCTCAGCTCTGTACATTAGATTTATGTATTAAGTTACTGAAATGGACCAGTGTCCAGTCAGGACAGCATTTTCCGGACTCCTGACTCACTGGCAGTCTGGGGCTGAAGTGAGCTAAGTAATATTGTAATAATTCTTACAAATTATTTAACAAATATTAAATTATTTTCTTGAAAGGCTTCTTCTGCCACTGCTGATTTGTATCATGTTGCCTGAAGTGCTCTGCTTCCTTTTAAAGCTTTTTGTGCCTAAGCCGCTGCCTTCTGCTGCCCTACCTGTCTTGATCTTTTTGCAGCTGCCACTTCAGAATTTGAAGATAAGGGGCCATCTAACATAGCAGCATTTTTTTCTTTCTTTCCATGGCCATTAACGTTTTTTCTTTTTTAGTGCCTTTTTTTTTCTTGAAAAGGTACCTTTGTCTATAGCTTCCTATTACAACTTCAAGGAAGAGACATTTATCTATTACCTTACTGCCTCACTGTGAAAGTCATGAATTATGTTCATCTACCCAGATAGATTTTCACCCTGCTTTCAGTAGGTCTCCATTAACCCGCATCTGCCAAATTAAACTGACAGGTTTAGAAAAACTTGACACAACAGATTCTAAAATTAGGTCTGCTACAAAAATCAGAGGGATTGAGACCGTGGTTTCCTCCCTCTGTGCAGCTTTAGTTGAATCAGAGTGACATGATAATACAAAGAGGTAAAAAGGAGAAACAATATTTCAGTCCTCCTTTATAGTAGGGTTTTGTTATTCTTGCTTTAAATTTCAGTGACAAAAGTGGTTCAGAAATCACTAACAAGGGTTTTCTGACATAGATGTGCCTTGTGTTCCTTTACTGGGGGCTTTATTCCTTTTTTCTTTTCTTTTCATTTTTTCCTTGCCCAGGGAGAGACTCTCCTGCACTTCTGTGATTCACTTACCCATGTGGCTAACTCAGGACAACTCATTTGCAGTGACTGGNATTTTCAGGACTTCCAAGGACAGTATGTAGAACGATTGTTGGGAAAGAAGCGAGCATCATTTTAAAGAGAAATTGCCAAGCTTAATTGGCAAAAAATTGACATGAGCTAAAGTTCCAAAAAATGAAATCCTTACAGCCAGTGTGCGTTCACCATGAAGTGCAGTCAGGGAAATCAGGAATAATATTTTAAAAGGACTTTGGCCACCGTTCCCAAATAATCAGGTGTTTTAGCTGAAGTCTTGGCAGTAAATCCACCAACAGTCTTGAAAGTCTTCTGCATACTGAGAACACTGGGGCAAGCCCCATGTTTGCCCAGTGCATGAGGACCTAGGGCAGGAACAGTTCCTGGAGTCTAGCACAACTCTGCTGGAGGTCTTCTACTGCCAACCAGTCAGAAATGTTTGTCTGGTGCCTAAATATTTTAGGAAAGTCTTAGAAGTTTCAGCTCTTCCTCCTTTCAGTTCCCCTTTATAGAAGTTGTTTGTTTCTTAAAAAAAAAAAAAAAAAGAGAGGAAAGAAGAAAACTGATTTTGGTGAACTACTTGAATTTGAGCATACCGTTGTGTGTTGAACATAGTGGTGTGGATGTGTGTTACACATGAATTTACACTTCATTGCTGTGAAACATCAGATCACCTCAGGGAGATTCTTTGCAACCATGCAAGCGTGAAACAATATTATTAACTAAGATTTATTGTCTTCAGAAACTAAAGGAAACAGAGGACCTAGCATAGTGAATCCAGGCTACCGCAAGATTACACACACCATTTTCTCGGTATTGAACTTCCTCTCATAAAAGTCCAGAAGGGCTTGCTTGATAGGAACACTGGATTAACAAATGTATAATGGCAAATCTTGCCCTTACTCAACATCGCTTAGTTTTTTACCACAGAGTTCTTTATGGAGTTCCACTGCTGAGAAAGCCTCCAAAATCCTCAAATAAATGTAAAAGATGAATAATTTTGCTTTTATTAAAACTTGGCAAACAATGAAACAGACAGCACTGGCTATCTAGAAATTCATATGTAATATACAACAACTTACTTTAATTTTCCTTTCTGAAAGTAAAAATCAAAAGCAAAGGAGAAAAATAGGAAAGTTGCGATGTCACAAGCCACAGTCTGAAATCAAATTACTAAACAAATTTGGTTTTCATCAAGTGTCCAGGGAAGACCTCCACCGTACAGTGCCTGTTACAGTTTGCAGAAAGCTGGGCTTGTTGGTTGTTTTCTTGCTTCAGGGATTACTGAGATTACTAAATCCAGGGGACTCAATTAAGCCTTCTCCTTCTGACTGTTTTCTGGTGTTGCTGTTTTACAGTTTCTAGAGAGCCTGGGATCTGGGAATCTCAGTACATCTATGTGGCAAATTATTTGGCAGGTTGTGTTTCTGTGAAGGTGAAATCCATTATTTCATAGAGGGCCAAACTGGTGCTGCACTTTGGAACAGGGACAGTACCTTTTTATTCCATAAGACCACTGCATTCACTGAACAGCAGTCTTGCACTGTTCTTCACTTGGCATGATCTTTAATGCATTAAATGTCAATATTATAGCATGTTTATATTTTGTATTAACTCACTGTCAATATTTAGCTAGTTTTACAGGATTTAGCATTTTATAGCAATGACAAGACCTCATGTTACCATGTGGTTTCCCTGCAGCTGGCTACATTGATACAAATATCTGCAGCCTAGATATTTTAATATTTAAAATTAATGTAACACATGTAATTATAACAGGCTATCAGAGTGATTTTAGGTTACTTTTATCCTAAACAAAGTGTAAAGCTGAACTATCTGGTGGTTTCTTTATTGGACTCAAAAAAATAACAGCAGCATTGAGTAAATGAGTTTTACGTTGATGTATGCTGCAATACAGTCTCACTGGACTTGTTTCTCTGGCATCACCTGTAAATCTAAGAGTTTCCCCTGGGTATTTCTAAATACTAATAAAATCTTTCAGAGTTCTGCCTCCCCTTGAACAACTATAAGAAATTATGATTTTAAAACAATAAATCTCCACTCAGCAGACCGTTTTTGTTTGTTTGTTTGTTTGTTTGTTTGTTTGTTTGTTTGTTTCCCCCAAAATTAGTAAGGACTGTGTTGGAGATTTAATTTTAGTCAGAGATCAGTGCGAAAATCCTAACAAATCGTTATGATAATCTGATCAAATATCTTTAAGAGCAGGTTGTTCTGTGTTTTCTTTCTGAGTGGCCTATCACACACCATACTACATTATACCACTGGCAGATCTCAGTGTGTGCACAGATGTTCTCGTGCACATGCATATACGTAACTTGGTCTACATAGATGTGCATGATTATCTCAAACAGGATCGCACAGAACCAAAAGTAGATCTTTCACCAAGAACATGTTAACAACCTCTAGAATAGTTGAGATTCGGACCTGTTGAAGCCAGAATTCACAAAGACTGATTTTTTTTGTTGTATAACATGTATCTCTGTGTTATTATGTGATAAGGACACCTTCCTATAGCCCATAGCTTTTTTCTGTAATTTTGTTCTTTTTTTTTTTACACAGCCATATTTTCCTGTGCAAATGTTACAAAAACTATACACAATAGGTTTATTTTACTATTCAGTTAATTTAAAACTCCTGTGTGCTGGTCCAATTTAAACAACTGTAGGAGATCAGACTGAAACAAACAGAAAAAAATTACTTCCTCCAGTGTTGACTTTCAAATTGGTTGAAGGACCCCAGAGATTAAACGATGGATGTTTGGTATGTCTCTGTTAGGATCATTTTTTATTTTTAATAGAAAACTTCTGACTGAGACAAAAAGGCCAAGAAAGTCAGTGCCTAGCAAAGTATATCTCATGTGGATAAGGCAATGGGAAAATAAAAAATCCCAAGCATCATACAGCACCTCAATCCCTTTACATGAGCCAAGCATCTTTGAAGCTAGTAGTAATTCATCCATCTATGGATCTACATCTGTTAGCTTAATAGGTGACACAAGGCTGGATTTTAAATGAGTCTAACCCAATAACCAGACTTATGTAATAGGCTTTTCAGGAAGACAGAGAAGGAAGCCTTAATGTTAAGAAACCCTAGCTCAAAGTATCAGTTCCAGTAGCTCCAATGGCTAACATTAAACCTTTCTGTCTGTCTGTCAGTATAACTTTCCTTTGTATTTGCTTTACTGTGGCTATCACATTTGTGCAAAGGCTCCTTTTGCCCTGCCATTAACCTATGTGCACAGGTGTGTGCATAATACATGAACAAAGAAATACTATTGTTTCAAAGAATTTCTTTCTCATGGTTGTTGCTGCAAAAAAATGCACATCACACACAACTATTTTTCTTAATTACTCCCAAAATGTTAGTGATATTATGTGTCCCACTCTCTGTCACTCAAACTACATTAAAAAGCATGGTAAGAAGTAAGTTCCTGTAACTTGGTTGTTCATAATAAAGGTTGTATCTTGTTTTCTTTTAGAGGACTGATCAGGCAGAACATGATTTTCTTTTCCTGTACACTGGTCTAACTCCGTTGACTTCAGAAGAATTACTCTTGATTTATTCTGGTGAGAGATGAAGAGGCTGCTGATTTTCTACCTTAGATGAGTTGCTGGCACAATAGCAGAAATATTATATGTGTTGGAGAAAAAAAATATGGTGTGCACAAGCAGAATGTCCCACACAACTCAGTTAGTTTAACTTAAGAAATGTTTTCTCTCAAAAAATGCCAATAAACTAGAGCAACATTTTATTTAATGGTGTGGAAAAATTCCACAATATAGCCATATGAGAAATGTATTTAATTTTCTTATTTTAAGCAAGTCAGCAAGTAAGGCAAGAGTGCATATTACTAAGTTTGCTAGCAAAGCCTAGAAGAGCATATTGAAAGATCCCCTGTAATGCACAATTGGACACAATGCTAAGATGGAGTGCTTTGTGCAGCTGCAGAGCACTTTGCTGAACTGATTGGTTTCAGATGCTGTGAATCTCCAACCTTGTTATTGGCAGACATTAAAACAACAGTGTAAACCTTTTGTCTTTTATTCTTTCCTGATTATACAGGACATGGTGGGACAGAATAAACATAGCAAGACATCTTTGCGTTGGAGATGGTTTCAGCAATAAATACAACCCTGGCATAGGGATGCACAACTCTTGTTGACTTCAGTCAGTGCTACACTGGATTACTCCTGGGATGAGTTTGATCCTCAGTCTCTTTCTAGTAATGAGTGCTCTGGCAAGAGCATTAAGCACTACAAGCAGAGAATTAGCAGCTCCAGTATTATCCATGTTGTCAACAGACACGGAGAGCAAGCAGGAGGCAAAAGAAAAATATTGTGTGTGCTTTACTGGTTTGCAAATATACACTGATTAAATCAGCAGCAACATGCTGACGAAGTTAGCATTTTTTTCTGCTCCCTTGTCCATAAATAATACATATTTAATACAGTTTAAGGCATTTCTTTAGATGCATTAACTGGAAGGAAAAGTAGGTGGTTAGATAGCAAGGACTGTAAGAGGACTAGATGTGACGCTGTCTTTGAGAGGTATTCACAGTGCTGAAAAACATTTAATACATAAAAGTTGCTAAGCAGTATGTATCCTACCTGAAAAATAGATTGTCAATATCTTAACATGAATAAGGAAGCTCACGTTGTCAGTATGAGAAGTCTGGGAATGTTTATGCATGTTCTTGTTAAAGCTGGTGTGTTTAATTCCTGTCTGAGCTCCAAGTAAAGCCTTTCTGTTCAATATGATTTTATTTCATGACAGGGCAAGGAGGGCTACACTCTGAAAGAAAGGACTACATTTTAATAACCTCCAAATAAAAAAAAGAAAAAAAAGATATTGAGACAGGAAAAAAAAAAGCCAGCAGCAGGCATCAAATCAGACAGAAAGAAGTGAGAAAGAAATTGGCAGGCAGAGACAGGTGAGAAAAGAATAGTAACAGGCATACCAGGTTTTGAGAGACACATCCCCTCTCTCTCTCTCTTCTCTCCACACTCGGCAATAAGACCACCTGCAGGCAGCCCTACCCCTGCTCCTGGTGCGTTCCTCTGGCCTGGGACTCGGACCAAGCTGGGGGCCAGAGGGAGGCAGAGGGAAAGTAGGTGGAAGGGTGCTGGCTGCTTCCCCTCCTCTCTTGAGTGCTCCTTCCCCTCTGCCCCATGTCACAGCAAGTGGCTGTGCTTTGCCTGTGGGTCCACAAGACCCTGTGCCCAGGAAAGGAAAGTCTGGGTATCTCACCTGACCAGTGCTGTCAGCTGGGAAGGCAGCACCTGTACCGCCAGGCCTTACCCCCACCTCGGTGCCAAACAAAGCTTAATCCCAGAGAGTACTGGTTTTGAATTTTTGTGTTTTTCTCTGTCTTCTTCCCTCTGGGCTATTTGCTCTTCTTCTTTTCTTTTCCTATAAGTTTCTTAGAGCATGGGCCTGATCTTTTCCCCACACTTCTGGAGCACCAGATGCTTCTTATGATGCCGGGTAAAAAGCAGTCTTCTGAAAAGTCCTTTTGTGGAGTGTGGAGGATGGTTTGAATCTTTTTTTTTTCTTTATTTCTTTTTATTTTGGTATTAATCACACATTACCCTCTGAGTTTTGAGGTTAGATGGCTATGAAAAAAACCTGAAGACTGCTGTTAAAAGTTCTAGCTAGAAGTTCTAGCTTCTGATGGAAGCTCAAAGAAATCATATACTTAAGACAAAGGCCGTTACACATTTTCAGACAGAGGGAATATAGCCCCAAGGTTTGTAACACTATAACACCTAAAAAGAAAGGCGCTTCCAGCTAGTTAAGATTTGTTTCAGAGCTAGATGAAGCTATGCAAGCTATAAATGACCAATAAAGTCTTTTCAGTATAACTGCACTGGGATGTTATTCCAGGTATGTCTGTGGACTCAGTTTTGTGAGTTTTATCTCTATAAATGGTTTATAGAAATAAATGTCACATTCCTTGGTAAAATGAGAGATACATGGAGCTTCTATTGTGAATAATGCAAGGTTATCAGAGATAAAAGAGCTGATGAATTATAGCTATAGTTTCCATATTTACTACTGCAAGCTCTGATTTTTTATCCTATGAACAAGTAAACTGTGAAGGGATGGATTGATTTCTGATAAAGCAAGAGCTGATAAAAGCCCTGGTGCAGAATGAAGTATATTTGGGTTGTTTATAGCACACAATTAGTTTTTCTCCCTAATCTCCTGACCTTCGCTGCTGGTACTAACTCAAGACTATCCTCTCAAATGAAGTGACACTGCAAAGCAAAATATGCACTTCTTCCTGGCAAATGTGATATAGGACAAAACAACATGAAAATAGGTTTTAGCCTAAGTTACAGGTCTTCTGCCAAGTTACAGTAGCATAATTCCCTTGCTAGTCTTTCCTTTAAGGTAAAGGAGATTTAAAAGAACACTGAGAGTAGCTTCTGAGCTTCATCTAAATTAGTCCATTTTGACGCAGTGGAAATCAAACAACATATAGTGTGTGAAGAAAATTGTATACTTAACCTTGAGGTAGTCATTGATTCAGAGAATATTTGTTGGAAGGTTTGCCTGGAAGTTCAGTGTCTCCCCTGAAGGAAAATTATCACTAGCTGTAGATCAGGTGAGGCATGACTTTGCCTAGAAGTCGTGAAAACCCCCAAGGGAGGAGATCCTACAACCTCTCACTATTCCAACGCTGCATTTATGATCTTTTTTAGGAATTTGTCCAAACATTTAATCTGAACCTCCCAGCTGCAGTAAGTGTTCATTGCTCCTTTTGATGTTATTTTCTCCTAATGGAAAGAGTTTGACTCCATCAAATCATAAATTCCCTTCCAGCAGTCGTAGACTGCCATAGGATAACCTCCACGTCACACTGAACAAGCATCTCTCTCTCCCTCCCCCCCGCCCCCCC
>VZTL01012594.1:3312-13434 GCA_013400535.1 Scopus umbretta
GCTACAAAGTATTACATTTGCATAACGATGTCCTTAATAACACTCATCAGGGATTTTAGCTCTTGCCCTGCCCATGTTCCAGGAAACCCTGTCTTCCCACTGCAAAGAAAAAGTAATTTCTTCCATGAAGACTCACTTTCCTGGTCAACATTCAAATAAATCAAAGTGACTTATCAAAGAAAGATCTGATTATTTTAGAGCTGTGTATGATACAACTGGGGCTGTGGTGTCTCTTTACAAGTCTGATTTGTGCTTTACTTCCTTGCTCCATCTGAAAAGTATTCAGCTGAAGCACAGTGTAAAATTAGTTAAGCAGCTCTTCCAAGTAAGTATATTTGGAAATTGTGTGTGGTCTTGTTTTTAACAACGCAAAGAAGGTGGACCTGTTAACACTTGTTTAAGAATTTGCAGGTGTTGGATCCTCCTAGCAAAGCTGACTTTTATCCATAGTACAAAATCTACCACAATGCCTTTTTCTCTTGTGCAAGGAAAGGAAATCCTCTCCAGGTATTTCTAAGAAACTTTGGGTAGCTCACAACAGTTCTTGCCCTCCAGAATCATACTCCTCCTTGACAGGATTACTCCAGCACCACAAAATGGACTAGACTTTCAGCCAGCATGGCCCATCACAGGTTTGGTTGGGATAGGGGGAATTTATTGCTATTGAGGATGTTGCTCAGTTTGAAAAGCTAGATGTCTGATAGGAGGGCTCCTTGAGGATCTCTCACTTATCTTACCAGATTTACCTGACCGGCAGAGATGTCTCGGCGTTATGTGTCCCAGCTTACCTTTTCAAAAATGCACGTGAAAGGGGCCATGACAGCACTGCAACAATTTTCAAAGTAGGTCTACCCCACACCAGTCCCATTAGGTTTGGAAAAGTTTCTGTAAGCTCACCACTAGCTCTGCAGTTAACAAGTGCTAAGAAGTCCTGTGGCACTGAAATGTTGCTGCTTAGCTTGAGGCTACCATTATGCACTACTACACAACTGAGAAGAAAGCAAAAGCCCTGGAATAGACCAAACTGTTTTCTTTTGAAAACAACACCCATTTTTGCAGTGATAATTGTGCTTTTTCATTCTATTACTTAGCTTTGTCCCTTTTACTGTCAACCTGGGATTTGCTAAGCAATAATTCTCTTGTTTTGGTTTAAGCTCAGGATTCCTGCAGAGCACAATGGAACAAAAAATATGGTCCTACATGCTGGGGGAGAGCATTTGGTTTTCCAGATATTCAAATACAACCTAGTTGTTAACTTTTCAGACCAAGAAACATTAACAGGTAAAACATGATAGCATGTATCTCATCGTAAGATCTGATCCATGGTTATTGCACAGAGGCCCACCTAAAGAAAAACTAACAGACTTACAAATTTCTACCACTGGTTTGGCATTTTTTTATTTATGCTGCCTTCTCCTCAAAAAGACTTTGAATAGTAAATTCACAGTCAAAAGTTAGCACGTGAACAAAGAACAGTTTTGCCTGTTTATGCTTCCCATCAGAGTCCTGGAGAGGGATGTCTTTACAGCCCTCCCTACTTACCCAGTGCATCTCAGGCTCGCTGAGGATTTTCTGCTACAGTGCTTGCCATCCAGTGCTTTCTGAATGTCACAGAATGGCTTTCATGGGCTGTTTTGGGGAAAGGAACAGGTAAGAATGAGAAATCTCTGTCAGGGAGTCCTTGCACAGGAATGCTGAACTCTTCCCATATCCCTGCTGAACTGCATAGGCCAGCTAATGCTTATATAAACCATTCAAAAACATGGAGGTATACTAATTTCCACCAGCTGAAGATCCAAGCCTGTATCCTTTTGAGACGTTTTGGCACGGCCGTAGCCTCAGTCCATTTTTTTTGTGTAAATGGAGACACTTCAAAGAGAATCTCCAAAATATCAATAAAAGAGAAAGATTGGGTTACATAGAGACACATTCCAATTTGTATGACGCAAGGACCTGCCCCAAAGACATTAACAGGAAATTCTTGTGTCATCTGTGAGAAGTTCTTGCAAACAAATGGTTTTGTCATTAGAGATGGACCTTTTTCCTTTTTTTTCCCCTCTTCAGCAAATTCTCTGGAAAATGCAGGTTTTGGGTGGCCAGACTTCTCTGCAGATTCAGATGAGATTTGTGGAGGACTTTCAACTGAAATAAAAATGACACAATAATTCATGACTGCTTAAGGTACCTCTTCGAGAAAACACTGGAAAGATGCATTCTTAAATGTGTTTTCAGACCCATGTAGTAAAACACAAAGGAGCTCTTCCACCTTCACCTGCTAGGTCAGTCATCAGAGCCCTGAAACAGGCAAAAGTCCCAGGGGAGCCCAGGCTTGCACATCTCACCCACCTGTGCTCTCCTACAGCTCTTGCTTCCAGCATGGCTCTGGTACCTCTTGGCCAGTGATGGTTTTCCATTTTGCATGGACATAATCTTTCAGCCAGGGAAGAAGCAAACGTAGAGAGAATCTGTACAAGGATTCCTGTACACACTGCAGGCTGGACACTGCACATCACAGCCCCCTCCTGACTTCGATGTAGCATTAATTCAAATATGAACTACTAGGGCAATCCCACAACTTGAGCAATTCCATGAACCATCAAACACTGGGGTCATTTCCTTAGCTCACTGAACCAGTGGACTGAAAGAGACCTCAGGCAGCCTTCTCCTCAGTCTTCTGCCCACATGTCCGTTAAAGTCATGATTCTGCAGAACTGCCTGTGCCAAAGCCATGTCAGACAGAAATTGCACTCTGACATTCTTCTAACATCTCAGTGACGGATACTCCATAACCAGGCCATCTACTCCTTTGCTATCTTTACCTTTAGAAAGTTCTTTCTCTGAATTTCTTCTTGTTACAGAAGGGGTTTTCTCGCTTTACCGCAATCTTTTCCCTATCTGAAGGCTACTATCTTTCATTTCTTTCTGGACTAACAATTTTCAGTACAGCCTTTCCATGATTCATAACTACAACATGTTGATGGATAAGACACTGGTTTGGAGATGTGATTTTAACACCTAGGTCACACACATACTGGGGTGTTCTAGCCACACAGCTTTGGGCAGTTGTTGAAGAGAAAGTACAGAAGCCTTGTTATAATATGTAGAAGTCCTGTTATGAAATCTATGGTACCATTTCACCTTTGTGGAAAAATCCTTTTAGAAAAATCCACATTTTAAATTCAAGCACATAACACTTGTACCCCATTCCATTTCAACCCTTGCTGAGAAAGCTAGCCTGTTGTTTCCTGGGATGAAAATAAAATGTGCTACTTTGGGTCAATCAGATTTTATGGTCAAGCTCAATCAAAAATGCTTGCACTGTTGTTCCAGGAAAAAAAATCCTGTAATCAGTCTGATTGACTGCAGGTTTGGGACATTATTGTTCAGTAGCTCAATCAAAAAATGTACAATTTTATAGCCCTACTCTTTATATTCAGACACATTAGCACCTCTGTAGATTCTACAAAGTCCAGGAAAAAGCTAATTTCAGTTCTGAAAGCTAAAATCACTTTAGTTCTTACTTTACAGACTTCTAAAATATTCTCTAGGAAAAACTTAACTAAATTTAACTTAGTTTTCCATGGGAAGATTCAAGATGATGGACTACATTCTTATTTTAATTTGATTCATGGCATACTACCTTTAAATTTAGAGGAAAGCCACCTTGAATGAGTCCTGAAAGACGGATTCAGATACTTTAAACAAAGACTTTCTATACACAAGCACCACTAAAACACTATCTTTCCCCCCATGAAGATTTGTCCCTGTTACGCCAAATGTTGAAGACTGTTTCATTAGGCAATATTACACTTTGAACTCATTTCCTAAATACTGTTTTGTTTTTCTGGTAGTGTAGCTGGCATCAAAGAAAGGTATGCACTGTATTTTTCCAGTGTTTATTATTGTCTTTTCCTACAGGAGCTTTCTTTTTCCTCATTACACTTTTCCCATTGCAAGTTTTGGTTGGGGTCCAGGGAATTGTGGTCAGGTTCTGCAGAGATTTTTCTCCTGGTTCTCTCTCTCCATGCATATTTCATGTGCCCATTACTTTAGGTGCCATAAACACAAATTAAAACCAGCATCATTTCTGTCAGAAAGGACCATATTTCTCTACTCATTCATTATTTATGTTGCTTCCTTAAGTGGTGTTGTTCTTGCTTGTCTCTAACAGAGGATACAAGTTATTTCACAGCCTTTGTTCATTACCGAGGTTGGGCTGATGAGGAGGTCCACTAAACTGTAAAAGCAGTGAGGCTCATCTCTGCTGATAGATAAATCCATGAACAATGTCTGCTGCTGAACAATGAGTCCCAGTCAGCCACAGAACCCACATTAACCTCACCTTTCACTGTGTGTCATGCGAAGGAAAACGATTTCTGTGCTTTGGGCCCATTTGAGCACCAAATGTTTAACCTTTGCACCTAGAATGGACTATGAACTTTCGTGGTGCATAATCAGTCTCCAGGTATGAGTAGATAAAGAGCTGTCCTGAGTCACTGAGTCTGGTCTTGTGAATCTCACCTTCGTCTCAGGAACAAGTCAAACTGCATTTAAAAAGCCGTTTTATTTCCCTCTCTCACTACTTTTACAAGGAAGCCTCCAGATTCTCTCTAATTTTTACAAGACTTCCTATTTCCATCCTGCACTTACACATGGTCAGTTTTAACTCTTTTTTTTTATTTTTGTGCCAACATTATTATCTTCCAATTACGTAGTTCTTTCTGCCACAGTGCATTACTAACAATGAACCTTGAGGGAACAGCTGGACAGTCTCGCACCTTTTATTTTGTTACACTAAAAATGTGTCTATGCGGCTGCAGCAGAGACAATTCCACTAATCTTGACCACTGGCCATCTCAGGCCTGCAAAAATCATGAGCCTAAAGTGCCTTACATTTTCTTGGACAAATGGCGGGAATTTGTTTTCTGCCATCAAAGCCTCTGTTTTTCACATTTTCAAGAAAACCAGGAAAGCCACACATTCCCTTTAAAAGAAGAAGACAGATGAGCTTCTTTGCATGTCATATCAAAGCAGACTGAGGGTTTGAGAAAAGCCTCTAATGCTATGAAATTCATAACAAAATTGTGAGACTTAACCACATCACATTCACTCTACTTCTCTCCAGGTAACAATACATCAGAGAGATCAGTAGGTCTATGTTACCACATGCTGCAAGGCCATCAGTGAGTTCATCCTAAAGAATTGATAGAGGACTGTCATGTTTCCAGCAGAGTCAGTGAGGACTCTATCTAAATGCAAGATTCCCATTACACAAGAAACCATACATTTGAAGGACATCTTATTTCCCCTTTCTCTCTGCATAGCTATGATGCTATGGATGTCTTGTTGAAGGAGAGGCAACAGCTTGGGTCTAGTGCACTCAGTCCTTGTAATTCTGGTGAGTCCCATAGGGACTAGAGTTTCATTTGAGAGCAGCCTGTGGTTTCTGGTGCTGTCACTGACAGCTAACCTTGCAATGAACCTGACCTCCAGCACCAGTTGTCCTGTCCTCTTGGAGAGCTAAAGGACAGTCAATAAATGACATGGCAATGAGTGTTTACTGGAGGCTGGTGTGTCTCCTTGCTTTCAGACGTGTCACAGCTAAGGCTGGGGAAGGCATTTCCCTTAAGGAAGTACAG
Organism: Scopus umbretta; assembly: GCA_013400535.1. Classification (NCBI taxonomy): domain Eukaryota; kingdom Metazoa; phylum Chordata; class Aves; order Pelecaniformes; family Scopidae; genus Scopus; species Scopus umbretta. Next base: position 8,952 of record VZTL01012594.1, read on the forward strand.
CCAGATTGGGAGGGAAGGAGACAGGGCAGGAGGGCAGAAAGGTGGGAAGGCAGGCAGGCAGGGAGGCAAGAAGGAAGGAAGGCAGGGAGGCAGGAAGGAAGGAAGGAAAGAAGGATGGAAAGGGAGAAGTAAGGCCAGTCCATGAGGGGCAGTCCTGTGCCAGGCAGAAATTAAATATCAAGTATGGCCCTAAGACATGCCATCCATTTCCCTCCCACTATCTATCCTTAGTCTCAATAACAGAAGCTCCCCCTGTCCTGCACTATAAACATTTTCACCCATTTCCCGCACCTCCTTTCCTATCTTTCCTTTTAGGGAGTCCTTTAGACAGCAACCAAAATCATAGAACAGCAGAGTTCTGTCAAACCAGAGGAACAGCATTTACAATGAATTAAGGAAACTGTATTAGGCAGATTATGAGCCCCCCGTTGTGCAGAGCCATCACTCCTTCTCCATGTCTTCTGCAGCAGCAGCAGCACAGCCTGGGTGGCCAGGGCTGCTGGCAGCACGGGAGAGCACTGCCACCAAGTGCAAACCCAGCTCCTCCACATCCCCCATGCAGGGAAAATGACTTTTAAAAGCCCGTATTTACACCCTCTCTTCAGTCCCTCACCTTAATGAAACTGCCAAGAGTCCCACAGGTGGTCGCATTGGCTTTTTTGGACATTTCAGGATATAATTACTGTATCTCTGCATAATTTTTACTCTGTGAATCAATACTTCAGCCTGTTGTGTCACCTTCTTTTTAATCACCAGCTTTTTAAGTAATTCTTTGTACACAAAAGCTGCTAATATCACAGACCTTTTAACAGCTGGTTAAATTATGTGATGGCAGGGGATGCAGCAATCTGTGAAGTGCAGAAATATGAAATCTCCCAGTGACACTGAGAAGAGAAGGTAGAACACGGCTTCAGGACTTAGAGAACAAAATTAGGTCCTGCCTATGTGGGGATGCTGAGGAAAGATAAGCTGAGTTAATTCAAGGTGTAAATTTAAATTGGATCAGGTAAACCACATTACATTCCAAAGTGAATTAAAAGAAACAAAATTAAGGCCTATATTAAATCAAAATAAAAATATCATCACAATGAGGTAACACAATTTAACCAATACATTTTAAAGTGAATTTGATTAACTTTCCTGCAGGTCCTGTCCCTGCACAGACTAGCCACAGATCACAATGCAGGTGCAACCAGCAGTGGTTGGAAAACAGTGATATTCCCACCTGTGGTGCTCTCTAGCACTGGCTAGCTGAAATTAATGTTGTTCTGCTCCACTCCTGTATCAGAGAAAGCAGCCTAGCCCCTGCTTCAGTTACCTGAATGCTAGACAAATAGGCACAGTCTCTGTCTTTGGTTTACTCACCTGCAGAACAGGGACACTACTGTTCTTTACAAAGGGTAAATATTGAAGAATATGCTTATGAATTACTCTTGTCTGTTCAGCACTAAAGGATGCAGAATGAATTACAGAAAAAAACATGTTCTGTTGTCTAAGGACTGGTAATTACGTTCTTTTACTTTCCTTTCCTCATTACACTATTAATAATGATATAAATGTTTGTGTTTAGCATTTAAATATTTGTACTATCAAAGAAACCAAGGAATCCAAGCAAAATTCCCTATAAATATAAACCTATGGAGGATCTGAGTTCTAGATACTTATTTTCAGAATCAGGCAATATTTAGGAGCTACAGCTTAATTCTGCTCGACCACAGTTTCAAAAACCAGCTTGTGCCTTGTTCAGTCCTCTGGATGCCAGCAAAACTGTGCAGAATTACCATGAACAATACACTTAGCAAGGCTAATAAGCAGATCCTTCCTGGCTCAGTTTCACATCACGGTTAAAGGTAAGGGAAATAAAATGAAGGAAACATTAAAGGCTGTTAGTAAATATTGCAGTTTACTCCCAGCTTTGTAACAGCAGAGTGGACTCTACAGTCATATGCTATCACCTGTTTCTTGGCAGTCAGCTGCACAAAGCCCTGCTGTTACCTACTGTTAATAAACACATTCCCACAAGTGCTCTTCGTAATTTACATATTATGTCAATGAAAATTAAAGTTCTGAAAATATTTGCTGTTTCTTCCTTCTATTCTCCCTCCCCACCTTAGCAAAAATTAAATGTAGGGGGGACAAACCACTGAGAATACAAACAGAGAACAAGCTGGCAAACCACTTTATTGAGAAAGACGCAACCTGGCCAAGCAGCTACACACCAAAATGCGCAAAGCATGAAATTTCTCATAGGCTTTCTCTGACATGCCCACATCTGACTCTGCCACGCACAGCCTCTGCAGAGCATCTGTTCCTTGCCCAGTGCCTGTAAACCATGGCACCATCTAGTAGTGAAGGTGTATCAGCCTTAATCAAAGCCAAGACATGTCTTGTGTGTTTCATGTGAAGAGCCCAGGTCAGGCAGAGACAATGCTGTTGGGACAATGCTGTAGGCACCACAGAGAAAGTGGATTTAGGTCTTTTAGGTGCCCTGCACTGGGGACCTTCTGCCAAGACCAAATAACCTGGATGGTTTTCAAAGAAAATAGGATGGGACAAGTACCTGAAGCATGTGCTTTCAGCTCAAGCTGTCAAGGTTTGCAAATTCAGGCAGGATCTACAAGGTAGGAGCTGCAAAGAAAGGCAGGAAGAGATGGACAGTGTCTGACCTTAGACCAGCTTTTGAATACATCTTGTCTGAGTTTTAACATCAAGCCTGTTGGTGCTGGGAAACAAGGGAGCTCAGCCAGGCAGATGCACTGAGGACACAGTACTCCTAAGCAGGTGGCAAAGCACAACAGACCTCCAAGGGGGATCTGGGGATAAAGAACCTATCCCAAGAGGGAGGCCAAAGGCTGGGCAGTACTTCTTGCCCTGCTCCAAAGAGTCAGAGAAGAGGACAATACTTCCAGATGCTGGCTTTTGGGAAGGAAAGGAAAATACAGCAAAGGACATTGTGCAGCTGCAGGGAAATACCAAACGCCCTTTTTAGTACAAAATTAATGGTGTTGGGGAAAGATTTTGATGAAATCTGTTTTTTTTTAACATATTCCTAGCCTGAAAAATAATTCAGTGGTAAAGCAAAGATAAAGAGAGAGCCGGCTCACACAGGACATTTACATTAGGTGGGATAAGCCCTTGTAAATGTGCAGTAGGGATTAATTGCACTTTGGCAGAGATGGACTAGATGACCTACTGTAACAGTTCTGGAGGTAGCTAACAGCCAGAATTAGTCATCTTGAAAATGCAGTAGGGAAGCTTAGTATTGCAAAGATTCACAGCAGAAATGGCTGTGTTCTTCTGCATGATAATAAGAAAAAGCAGAAAGGGGTGAATTGAGGACATGGGGTTGGTATTGCATTTTAATTTCCTGATTTTTGTCAGGTAATGTTATGACTTAAACAATCCTAAGAGCTACAGCAATTTTATTGACTGTGAAGTTTGTGTCTGTTTTATTTTTGCTTTTCTTTTTCTCCTAAGTAGGAGATGAAAATATCTTATGACAGATTATTAAATCCTAAATGGCTGATGCACCTTGGCAATAGGCATTTTTACAGGGAAGAATGTATGGACTTAAACATGTTTGGTGTGTGCACTACATGGTTGTACCACAGTTATTTATTCAGGTAATCAGATTTTAAATCAGATTTTAAACAAAAAAACAATCTTTATATAAGCATGATTTATTTACCCTAAAGACTGGAAAAACTCTCAGGGAAATGTATAATAGACATCTTCAAAAAGTGGTTTATTTACCCAGTTCAATACATTAAATCTGAAGATTAGATGATTCACCTGACAGACATCAAGGCCTCCACTGGAACTGTTTCATTCTGATAAGCAAATGTGCCTTTCATGCCTGCTTACCAGGGAAAAATTACTATATTTGCACAATATCTTGTAATGACTCTAAAGAGGTGTTTAAACATCACTAACATTTTCATCCCCCAACACAAAAAGCAAACAAACACAAAAACAGTCAATATTGTCTTTATAGAGTAGTGTATTCAGCTATGCCGGGGCTTTGATTCAGGGGTGGTGAACATTTACATCTCAGACATCTGCTTTCTTCAGACAGGCAGTCATTTTGTCTTCAGTTTGGAGCAGGCAGCAGAGAGTCTACAAAGAATACATGCTTCTTAAAAATGCAATTGAGTCCTTTCTTGTTTAGGGTATTCTGACTGAAAGTGCATGGCTGCTATTCACGTAAAGGAAAGCAACCTTTCTACTAAAGATGGAGTTGTTTATGTAGGAAGAATGCTATTCCAGGCTGCCTTTTCAAGGTGGCTTCAAAAAATCCTGTGAAGTGCTATAACAAGGAAGAAGGGAAAATCAATGTCTTTGTTTAGCATGGGAAGCTAGATTGCCCCTGGAGCCAGAGCTTATATTTTTCCCAGACGGTTATATTTCCCCAATGACAAACTCAGAATTGATTTTTTTCCCAGCCCTCTAGAATTTAGATGGGAAAGAAAAAAAAAAAAAAGAA
>VZTL01012594.1:13454-33313 GCA_013400535.1 Scopus umbretta
AAAAGAAGTGTGACGAGAATTGAGACAAACCATCTTGGTTCTCTTTCTTTCTCTTCATGTGCAAAAGGGAAGGTAGCATGCCATATAGCCAGTTCAGGTTTCACCCTGTAGACCTAACGTCACCCACCAAATGCAGACTTGCTTTCAAGGTTGGCACTGAACACTTTTGCCAGGAGAACGGCATAGCATGCTGTATTCTGATGGGCTGAACCAGATGGTTCCCTGGAGAACCAGACGTACTGTGGAGCAGGATGAGTTCGATAAGTACAGTTCCTCAGTGGACAATAGCTCATAGCCCTTATATAATTAGTATCTACTCCAGCCAGCAGCAAGGTGAATGCCAATGGTTTGGGCACCTCGAATGGGAAGGTCAGGAGTTCCAGGACATCTGAGTGGAAGAGTGTGGAGCCTGATTTCAAAGAAATATGAGATACTTTGGTAAGTAGCAACAGGGTGGCAATTTGCGTAAGAGACTGACAATAATATGGGTGCTGTCATTTTCTGGTAAACGGCAAACAAGTTTTAGAATTCTAAGCGGAAACTATTCAGTTTTTATTAAGCACATTATGGGATATTCAGAGTAGAGGCTGGAAAGAATAAGCAGCAGGAGAATCAGAGTAGTACAAAGAGAGGGGACCAAACCCAAAAAGCAAAGGAGAGATGCAAGGGATACATTGCTATCAAATGTTCCACTCAACAAGGCTTCTCATTTGGGACCCCTAAAGGAGGAATTTCAAAGAAACCATTTGACACATTGGGAAAACTGCAGCAGTAGTATGGGAAAAGCCAGATTTTCAGACTGAGTGGAAACACAATGAAAGTGGGATAAAATAAAATGCTATACCTCCCTTGGCTTTATGACTACGTTAGATACAAGCTTTACTCCACAACAGGAGCTCTGACTTACTCTGCTCACACAGACTTACACATCCTTCTGTTCCAGCGCACCTCCTCTCCAAGCAAACTCTTGCTCTTCTTCTTCTGCCTCTATCGCAGTCCACACAACCAATCTGCAACAGTATGGATGTCTTCTTTCAAACTTCTCAGTGCTCTCAGTTGGAGCTTTCAGTTCCAGTTTTGCCACCTTCATTACCACAGATGTCCAAACACCAAATGTGGAGGAGAAAGAAAGTGCCTACACTAAATTATGTTTTCTAATCATGTAATCATAGTATTTTGCTCTTATAAAACATAACACTTTTCATTCAAAGACCTCTGAGCTTCTAATTGATTACTTAATTAAGTCACAAAATGTTCCTGTGATCTAGGAAAGTATTGAAATGGGTGAGTAAACTAATATAGATGAGTAAAGTCATTAGTCAAGATGACTAACAGATATGAGAAATGTACTAATAGAGGGTAGATGTGGCAGAAGAAAATGAGCTTCAAATGGGTTAGCAGAATGATTTTTAGAGAATATTTCTGAACACCTACACTATTTCATAGCCAGCAGAAGCTGTGACTGCTCAGGAATATCTAAACACCAGACTAGGTCTGATTTACCTAGAAACACTGATGGGGAAAAACAAGACATTTTTGAAACAAAAATGTGTATGGGGCATAGGAACACAGTTGAACAGACCACCTGGGCTACTCACTCACCTACATGGACAATCACAGAAATGATGTTCAGTCTAGGAGTCCCTACAGACCATATGCTACTCACCACCCATCTCCAATGTCAGTTGTCATTTTTGATGCTACTGTCCCAGAAGTCTCCCCTGAGTGGATCTCACCATCACCTGGCTCCAGTAGATGATACTGAGATCGCCTTCCTGTACAGACATCTCTACCGAGACTGCGTGGGCAGGGTGTATTTTGACCAAGACAACCATGGTTCTATTCAGTCATCTCACGCTCAGTCTCCGTGCACTCTGTGGTGCACCAGCACCTTTTCCAGAAGTAATAGAAGAAAGGAGCACAGAGAGACAGTAATTTATTTCCCCCATCAAGTAGTGAGGGTACCAAAGGGCTGATGGATGTGGAGTAATTCTTAGGTAAGATTGACAACTATTTCCTCCTGCTTCATACACATAACCAGCACCCACCTGTTTTCCTCCCACCCAGAGATATTTTTGAAAGCTTCTTCTAGCAAATTTCTGCACCAAAATTAAACCTATCTAGCAGTCAGCCTTACTGCCGTGTTCCCACGTCAGCTGTGTGTCATAACAACAGATGATAGAAGTGCTGCTATTCAGGCTTCAGGGTGCGTGTTTCTTTTCTTTCTTTTTTTTAAATTTTAATAGCTTTAAAAAGAGCTCTGAACAAAAGTGCTTGCTCTGTGATGCAGCGCTGAGCTAAGGCACGCAGGGCAGGTATACCTGCCCACACACCAGCGGGCAAAAATAGGTAGAGTGGGTGAGGTTTCCTGTGGCGCTGTGGGGGCTGAGGGAGAAACACTTTGAGGAGAGACAGAGATGGCAAAAGAAGGGAAAACGGAGAGAAAGGAGAGGCAGAAACAGAAGTGCTGCCCCTTCCCTGCATGTCAGGGCCCTGCACCCCTCCCCTGTGGGACTTCAGCAACGGGGCAGCCCTGTACCCTGCATATGGGTGTCCCTGTCCTGCCCTGTGTCCTAAAGAAGGTCAGACCTCCCCACCTTTGGTTTGTCCCTGGAGGACGCCCACCTGAGCTGCCGGAGGGGCCCGGCCATGCCCTGCCTGCCTCCTCCTGACCCATGGTGCTGACACATGAGAGCAGAGGCCACACAGAGATCCCACTGGAAATCGGGAGGTTGCAACTTTCAGCCTGTACCATGGATGATCATGGATGGATCCTATGCTCTCGAGGACAGGGCTCCATGGCCATCACCATGTGATGAGTTAACACATGGCACAAGTGCCACAAGTCACCTAGGGACAGTGAGCGTTAGTTTAGGACTGATAAACCATGGCTGGGCTCTCACTGCACAGTTGTTCATCCTTGTAAATCTTACCTGTGGTCCAACAGATCAGGACACCCAAGGGTAGGTTGAGCTTCTGTTTTGCCACCATTGTGATTTTATAAGAAAGGGACAGAACATGCAGAACTAAGACTGTGAAAAATAGGGCAGCTGATGTAGATTAGTAAATTCTTGGCGCTAAATGTTTCATTTGCCCCATGCTAGGTAAGCAGAAGCATTGACTGTCTGTCTTTGGAACAAAACCTGTCCTGAAAGTTCAATGTCAGCAGTGTAAGGAAGCCTGGGACAGGCAATTTTAAACGCAGTCTATGTTAGGGTTCCTCTCAGCCCTTCTGAATGAAATGGGAGGGTAGATACCTGTGTAACACCCCTAAGGTAAAAAAACATTGAAAATTTCTGGCCCTCGAAGGTTACAACCTAAATAGCTAAGACAGACAAAGAACACCACAAGGTGAAAAACAGCACTGAGAAGCAATGCGGCTTGTCCAAGGTCTCACAGAAAAGCAGGGGCAGAGGCTGAGATGGGGAGCAGATTTACAAACCAATTTGACTGTGTGAAATGCTTTCCCGCCTAATTGGCTAATGAGAAAGCATTCCTCTTGTAACACTATGTACTTATTTTCTACCAGTCAAATTGCCGATGATGGATTTAATTTGGAATTCATTTTAAAGTGAGTATTTTTAAACCTTCTCTTGTAGCATGCTTCTGTGAAATGCAAAAGGCAACCATAAAAAACCCTCAGCAAAACTCACAAACCGCTTTGTAACCTGGTGGACAAAAAATAAAGGAGAAAATAATTATTTAAAAAAAAGATCTGAAGCAGGATAGCAGATCCCAGGAGAAATCCTCTTTCAAGGGTCATCATCATCAGAAGAAGTACCTGATCTCACTGGCCCAGTGTAAATTCCTTTGCATGCATCCTGGACAAGTGGTCTCAATGGGTTTTGCTATAGGTTTCAAGAAAGGGAAGTTTGGATTTCCAGGCAGGGAAATCTTGCTCTGTGGATGTCAACTGAGTTACTCCATGGGAGTAGAGCACTACTGAATGAAAGCCTCCTCCCATGAAACAGCATTACTCCCACAAGATATAATTTCTCCCAGGACAGATCTGCAGATACTCCTGTCTACTCAACAGCTGAACTAAAAAGTTTATATGTGTGCCTTTTTTTAATGCACCACAGGTCCTCAAGGAAGAAAAAGAAATAAACCTCGTAGAAGCAGGGTCCTGTTACTTTGGGATCAAGCTATGCAAGGGCAGTCAGAAGCTCAGAGAGGAGAGCATCTCCAGCTGAAATTGCTGCAGTTCACAGCTCACACCTCAGTAATTGTCACAGTTGTTCCTGCTTCACAGCATCATAAAAGACCGCAAGCAAGCCCTGAGCCAAGCAAGAATTTAAATAGGTCTTTGAGGCCTTTCCCATTTAGAAAATCACTTGTGTCTATGCTTGATACTAAGGGCTGTTTCTGAATATAAATGCTTCCCTGATTCAGGGCTACACAAGTATCAGAAGCTTAGATCAAGGAGCTGATCTGTCCAAATGAGACATTAGAGGCATGATGAAATGCTGCAGATCTTCCCTTTAATGAAACTTAGTTTATGAAACACTTTAATAAAGCTGCAGTGAGTATATTTACATTCCCAACTGAGAAAAGCTCTCCCTTGAAACAGGAAAAAATTACCACAATTAATAATATCCTGATATTCTTCATAATGCCAGTAGATTGCACGTTTTTGTTGAGCTGTTCATCATTTTGAATTTCCATGCATCTCTTTATTCCACATCCACATCTACACCCTCTGGAGCACTTTAAGGACTAAAATTCGTTGCTGTATATTAAAAATAGCAAATGAGTCTCATGATTTCTTTTGTATCTCCCCAGTTTATTCAGCATACAAAAGACAAAATCAATGGCATTCTGCCTGAGAATAGGGTTTTTTTTATTTTTGTATTTTTTTTTATACTGCTGCAGATTTTTGGCTTTACTCTTGAAACTGTGGTGTGCTGCACCAATATATTTTCACTCTATGAGTTTTCAGATCATCTGCATTTTGCTGTGCTAATCCTGGATGTTTAATATCAAGCAAAATAGTATTTATATCCCATTCATTTCTTTCTCCACCATCTCCTGTATATCTGCGTGTTCTTTTTCCATTGCCAAGAGTCTGAGTTGAAATACTCAAAAATTATTTTCTTCTCAGGGGTGCAGGTCCAAGTAAGCACTTGCACCTAAGCATACCTTACATATCATTGAAGGTAAACTTGGGCCTGAGAGGCTGAGGTGCTTCCTTAAGATGAGAGGGACAGAGGGTAAGGGAGGGAGGGGGTGCCTCTATGGGCTCTACCCTTTGGGGAGACCTGGGACCCATAGACCCAGTGTGGCTGTTGTTAGAATTGGTCTGCTTTCTGTTTCAGAAAAGCTATTCTGTTTTAGAAAAGGCTATTTCCTTTTTTTCCTTCCATCTTTCAGCACTTCCACAGTTGTCCATGGCTTTCAAATAGTTGTAAGTGGCAGAAAATTATTCAGGAAGCAGTATCTTTAACACGTAAGGATGTGTGTCATCCAGGTGACCCATATGTGCTCAGATTTCTTGTATCTTGTTTCACCTCTTTTAGTTTTTTTAGTAGGTTATTCCCGTTCACATTTACTGTTTTTTTCTATCCACTTTGTCTATTACTTTTCTTCAGATGAATGCAAAAGCAAGTTCAGTGTTTCAACCGTGCTAAGTGTCTATTAATTTAATCTCCATCCCAATTTATTAACAGAGGGAGTTTCTACCAAGTACTGCTACTTCCCCAGCATACTGATAAAACCCTTTCTATTTGTCCTCATGTATCTGATGGAGGCAATTCACTTTCCTTTAACTGTCCTCTTTTCTCTGAAATCACTGGATGCCTAATTACTCTGCCTACATGGGTTCCTTCATTTCCCAACTACCATTCAGGAGTTTGGGTTATTTGATTTTATTATTCTTGATCCTGAACCATAAGACTTTCCATTTTATGACAGAATTCTTTTGAGTGTAACTTTTTGGACATGTTTTATTATTTGCTTAGTTTTAAGGCAGAACAGAAAAGACAAAGAATATACTTTTTCCTTCTTTCACCTCTTTGGTACCATTTCTTCTGGGACTTTTTCCTGAAATGTGAACAGGCTTTTCCAGTAAAGCAAAGCAGATGTTTTACAACTGTTTTCACAGTTAGAAGTCCCTGACAAGCTATATATAGTCCATGTGTCCTGTACTGCGAGCATTGTATGAGTACCTTTACTTATAACCCTCCTCAATGAAATAAATAGGAATATGTACCCCAATAAACCAATCTTCTTCCTGTTTGGGAAAAAATAAACTCATCTTTGGATTTCCATATGTATTTCTCCCTTTAGAAAACTGATTACAAGGAAACCATATACCTACTTACAGTGCATCTTGTGATGGAATTTTCAGGGATTTGGGTTTTATTTCTTTGATCTCTACCTCCTAACTTATGGCTCAGGTAGCTAAGAGATGTGTCTAAAGTCTAACTTTAACTAAAGACTTAAGAATTTGGAAAAAAGTGGAGGCCTACTATGAACTTACTCTGAATTTGTCTCGAGTGCACTTCAGATGCAGTAGTCGACCGGATCCCACCCAGTGTACCTGAAGAGCAGTCATCTGTGAAAGACAACCTCTTAACTTTTACTTCCTTTAGAAAGCATAGACATTTTCAGCTCACTTCTGCTCCCTTTTTCCTGCCTCTGAAGCAACGTGTGTTCCCTCTATAAAATGGAGCCAAACAAGGCGATTATATGAGTCACCAGAAAAGAGCAACAGCAGTAGATGGTTGCTGATGGTGATCAGCCTGAATTGCTGACTGCCCCCCTGCCGATCCTTTGCAGACTTTGGCAGCTGGAGGACAACTGGGGCTTGTCTGGGGAGCAGCTTTGGTGCCCATGAGGCAATAGGCAAAACCAGTTTTGTCTGAAGGCTAAGTTTGCCTTCCCAAAACATGCAAGTCTGACATTGTCGACTATTGCCTTAGCTGGTCGCAACACATCAAATGCTAGTAATGGAAAGTGGAGGTATTCCCTTCTAAGCGTAACAGAGAATACATGCCTATCCAGTTGTGAATACGCGCCTATCTAGTTGCGAATACACCTACATTGCTAGGTGTTAAAAGAGATGTCACACTGCCACATAAAAATGCATTCTGTTGTCCTTGAGTTGATAGTTCAATCAGCCTGTCATCAAATAGCATAAGTATCCTTCCTGCTTCCATCTCACAATAGAAGAAAGAGCAGATACATGTGGCATTAATTTTCACACCCCATGACATTTTTTTGATGTGAAGAAATAACATACTATCAGAGCAGAGGTAGGTAAAGAGAACAGGAAAAGACAATTCCGTCTGTTTGAGATTTTACTATGCAGAAAATTCTCTTCTTCTTGTTGGTCTGCAACACTTCCATACTGCCATCTGAGTTAGAACTTCACATCATGGTGCAGTTGAGCATCTGGCATTAAATAGCTGGAGGAAAAAGATTTCGAGGCACTCGTCATCAACATGTGTACAAAAAAATAAGGAAGCCTAAACAATTCCAAACAATGCAAGGAAATTAGTGAAGTTAAAAATGATTGGGGAATGCGTTAATCGAACGGCGAAATGAAAGAAATTCAGCAGACCTCAGCAGTTTACACTAGCAAAAACACCGACGCGCTCTGTCGTTCCTTTCAGTCAGCGACGAAGTTTTGTTCGTTCCGTATTTTAGAGCAGGGCGAAGGGAGAAGCCCAGCATCGCCCGGACCCCAGCGTTTAAGCCCTTCTTTCAGGTTGCTAAACAGCAACCCAAACGCCGCGGCAGAGGCGAATTAACAGCCTTCAAGGCACCTGGGGAGTCCCGGAAGGGCACCGCACCCGCCCTGCTCACGGGCAGGGCGCAGGCAGCGGCTGGCGACTGGTAACTCCCCGCCAGCGCCTTCCTAAAGGAGGGGCGGCCACAGCGGGGGTCGGCGGCAGCCCGCTCGCCGCCCCGCCGGATAGACGGCCGAGGAGCACCCTCTAACGGGGAGCGGGGAACGGCGCCCGGGCGGCAGCTTCCCGGCCAGGGGCTGGGCCTCNAGGGGAGGGAGGTCCGCCCGCAGGGGGAGAACCCCCCGGGGCAGCCCTGCCTGCCGCCCAGGGCTGCTGATCGACCCTGCCGCTGCGGGAAGGTGCCCGGTGAACGGGGAAGATTTTGCAGCCCCCCGCGCTGATCTCCCGGGGATTTTTTGGCTGGGTTCTCGTCTCCCCGAGTTGCTCCGGCCGCAGATGAGCGCCCTCAGCCAAGAACATTTTGTCTCCGGATCTCGCATGCTTCCCTCTTTTCTTCATCGCCGTGCGGTCCCAGGGGGCAACGCTGTCTCGGGGCATCGCAAAGGGGCTGGCGGCTGCTCCGGCGGCCCCGACCCGTGGGGAGCGTGAGGACAAAAGCACAGGGCACAGGGATGCTCGGCGGGATGCAGGCAGCAGGGACGGGGGCAGCTCCAGATGACGCAGACAGTGGCCAAACTCAGTGCAGATGGCCTGCCAGCGGCCTCAAGGCTTTACAAAGAGCAGCTTTGGGAAGCAAGAGACGTTCCTGGCAATTCTCCCACTATTAGAGGCAAAAAGCTTGTGTGAAAATATCAAGCACAGGGTAAAGGGACTGGCCAGGGGTTTTAGCTGAAACTTGGACCTGTTGCAGTCAAAGCAATAAATTAGGGGTAAATAAAGAGGGGTCCAGCTAGAGCGACCCCCTTGGTGCAGTCCCACGCCCCTCATCAACCTAGGCAGATACAGAGGCCATCTGCATCTCAATGACTGCGAGTTGCCTCCATGCCATGGGCCTCATGAAGGCCTCACCCGCTGCAAGTAGCGTGGCACCACCTGGCAGCTTCTCTTAGCCAGCAGAGGTGAGCTATCATCTGTGCTTGTGACAGGTCATCATCCGTTACTGGAAGTCCCCAAGCCCACGGTGGCACTTTGGCCATGCACCAAGCTGTACCCTCTGTCCCAAATGCACACCTCCCAGAGACATTGTGGCACCAAAAGCATCCCCAGGGGGTTCACCCCCACTGAAAGGAGACACGAGAGGGAGGTAAGGGGTGAGAACGGGTCTATATCTCTCTGTACCAGCTGGACTCAGCGCTGTTATCTGCAGGGGAGAACAAGGGGGAGGGAAAAATGCAGAGGTTGGTGCCATGCTCACATTCCCCTGCTCATCCTCAACCTGCAGCTCACACCGCGCTGGGGGTCAGGCTTCTATGGGCACCAACAGTCTGGGAAAAGCATCTTTTGCCCCATTTTGTGGATGCAAACGGAAGAGCCTGGAGAACAAAGGCTATTATTAATTCCCATCTGCTGAAAGGAGGCTGCAGCTGTTTTGAGAGGTTTTCCTGCAAGCTATGCAGATCTGCTCAGAATTTTAATGGTTGTTTACCAACCAAAGTGTGCCATTGAAAGAGCAAGACGTTTCCAAGCAAACAAGGTGTGAACGTCATTTCAGCCTGGAAATAAACCTCTTCTTTCTTGTGAATGTTTTTTTCTGGGTGAGCAAAGACGTTTTTATATTTGATTGTTTCAGTTTTCAGCTGTTCTTTTTTAACTCATCCTCTCCCATCTAACAAGCATACAGAAGAAGAGGTTCCTTAAAATATGCAATGCATTTTTACGCAGGCAAAAAGCCTTTTTAGGGGGGAAAACCCCCCAAATATTCTCTCTGTGTGGTCTCTAAACGACTGAAAGGGAAGTGTAGCCCCACAAAACACTGGTCTGCAATTGGAATAGTACATGCATAAAACTGGCATTTGACCAAAGAGCCTAGCAAGCCCTGAAGAAAAACACAGCATACAAAAGATTAAAGAAGGGAAAAATGAGGAGGCTTTGTTATATTCTGGGGAATGACAAGACATATGGCAGGCTTTTTATCTTATATTTTCTGCAGTGGCCATACACTTCAAGAGGATTGCTATTGCTAAGAAATTAACATGTCTTTAGCCAAACTCTCTAGTGCATGTTATTTATATCAGAAATTAAGTCTCTGCAACCATGCCTGTGCTTTATGGCTGCGTATAACTATAAGCCCTGCTTATGTGATATTAATACATGCAGTTTTGTACATAGCTGAAAGGAGCACTAGAGAAATGCTTCAGATAGATACAAATAAACAAAGATTTTTCACTTCAATGCATGTGCAATCCAAGCTCTTTTTCTTTATCCCAGTGGACTTCGAACTGTGTGACCTGCAAGAGGGTATTTACAGCTGAAATGGCAGTCCCTAAATGCAGCCTAGCATTCCTGGTATCACTGCTACAGTTGGGGGGGTGGGAAAGATCCACTAGCATCCACCACTTAGCCAAAAAGTTATGAGTATCCTGCATTCAGAGAGGAATATGCCTGAGAAACTGAAAAGACAAGAGAGTTAAGTGATGTAGTAAATGGTGGCCAGGAAATGACCAGGAAATTAATATAACATTGAGGCAGTGCTAAGGAGAGGGTTGGACTGCCTGCTGCTATTCCATTGGGTCATGCAACTGAAAATGTTAGTGAGAAAATTAAACTATTCATCTTTCACTAAGACAGAAAGGAAAAGTGATCTGGACAGTCTGACCTTCTAATCTGAGTTAAGTCAACACATAAACAATAAAAGTGGACTAGTATTTCAAGGAATTCCTTTTTAACGACTGTAGCGGTTCAAGTTACCATCAGATATTTTCCTGTAATATAATAGAACCCCACTAAATGGTCGTTATTTGACTTCTGGTAATGGAGACACCAAGGCTTTCTGTGTGTTGTGAGTTTCTATTATAGGAGTCCAGAAGGTAGATTAGGCTACTGAGATGGCTTTCACCCATATAGACACGAATTTATTCACTCTTAATAAGTGGTAACCTTCAGCTTTGTATAATGGTGGTGCAAAGTGAATTTCTACTTTGCACTAGCTAAATCATGGCAACTAGCTTCTAAGACAGCATGTGACTGCAACCAGCTGTGGACTGTTAAATATTAGGGGCGATTAAAAACATTTTTTTAGAAATATCAGACTTGCCCATTCCTTACAAATACTTCTACTCTGCAGATCAGCCTTCAGCATAGCACAAACAATGTCTGAAACAAGTTTTAAAAAAAAAAAAAAAAAAACAGATGGGAAATCCGGGGAGTGATAAGCACGATAGAGTTAATGGCATAGTCTGAAATGGCTAGAGATACCAACTGAGTAAGCCAAGGGGAGAAATCACCTCTCACTGCACAGGTTTTTCCTTATTAAGAGAGTTGATGCCCTCCCATCTTTTAGAACTGTTGAATAGGATTTAGATACATAATCCAGCTACCCTCAATCTTATTCATGCATGCTGGTATTCATGGATGTGTTCTCAAAGAATCTAGGCACTTTGATTTGCTATGAGGCAGTACCAAGAAAACACACTACCTGAAAATAACCTGATTTAATACACCACACAATTTTACCAACGCTCTGTCTACGTGTATGTACAGGTGGATAAAGAAATCATAGAATCATAGAATAGTTTGGGTTGGACAGGACCCTTAAAGGTCATCTACTCCAACCCCCTGCAACGACCAGGGACATCTTCAACTAGATCAGGTTGCTCAGAGCCCCATCCAACCTGACCTTGAATGTTTCCAGGGGTGGGGCATCTACCACCTCCCTGGGCAACATGTTCCAAAATTTCACCACCCTCATCGTAAAAAATTTCTTCCTTATATCTAGGCTAAATCTACCCTTTTAGTTTAAAACCATTACCCCTTTTCCTATTGCAACAGGCCCTACTAAAAAGTCTGTCCCCACCTTTCTTGAAAGCCCCCTTTTAAGTATTGAAAGGCCACAATAAGGTCTTCCCGCGGCCTTTTCTTCTCCAGGCTGACCAATCCCAACTCTCTCAGCCTGTCCTCGTAGGAGAGGTGCTCCAGCCCTCGCATCATTTTTGTGGCCCTCTTCTGGACTCGCTCCAACAGGTCCATGTCTCTCCTGTGCTGAGGACCCCAGACCTGAATGCAGTACTGAAGGTAAGGTCTCACCAGAGCAGAGTAGAGGGGCAGAATCACCTCCCTCGACCTGCTGGCTACACTTCTTTTCATGCAGCCCAGGATACGGCTGGCCTTCTGGGCTGCAGGTGCAGATTGTTGGCTCATGTCCAGCTTTTCATCCATCAGCACCCCCAAGTCCTTCTCCACAGGGCTGCTCTCAATTCCTTCAACCCCCAGCTTGTAGTGATATTGGGGGTTGCCCCGACCCAGGTGCAGGACCTTGCACTTGGCCTTGTTGAATCTCATGAGATTCATGTAGGTCCACTTCTAGAGCTTGTCCAGGTCTCTCTGAATGGCATCCCATCCCGCAGGTGTGTCAACCTCATCAGTCAGCTTGGTGTCACCTGCAAATTTGCTGAGCATGCACTCAATCCTACTGTCTATGTCACTGATAACGATATTAAACAGTACTGATCCCAATATGGACCCCGGAGGGACACCACTTGTAACTGGTCTCCACCTGGACATTGAGCCATTGACCGCTACCCTCTGGGTGTGACCATCCAACCAACTCAACATCCACCAAACAGGCTACCCATTAAATCCGTATCTCTCCAATTTAGAGAGAATAATGTTGGGGGGGACCATGTCAAAGGCCTTACAGAATTCCTGATAGATGACATCCATAGCTCTTCTCTTGTCCACTGATGTTGTCACTCCATTATAGGTTTGCTGTCACAAGGAAGTGACCCTTTCAGTCACCCGCTGCCAGTGCTCTGCAGCCTGGTTTGGTGTTGTTAGACTTTCAGTGCTGTGGGAATGGGCATGTAGCAGTGAGCTGGTTATCCATATCATCACGCTGAACAAGCTCTTCATCTCCTTACACAAAACTTCCCCAGAAACCAGGGCTGGACATGTTTCTAAATAAGTGTGAACCACAGGAGTACTAGGAAGCATCCTTATCTCCAACTTCAGATTAACATCCTTTCCAGATATGAGAGCTCACTCTCTGGCTGTTGCAATGCCCCAGGAAAAACCTTCTCTCTCACTGCTTCTGGACCTCTCTCATCTACCTCAAAATGCTAAGCACTCACTGAGTTCCTGCATCCTTATGGTAGCTCAAAACCACACCATCTAATCTGTGCGTGCCACCCAAAACATGGCTTTTGTACCTTGTCACTGTTGCTGCTTAGGACAAAACAATGTTAGTCGCAGATACAGGGCTTTATGGACACACAGCACGGGTGATGACATGGAGAAGCAGGGACTTCCAGCAAGAGCTATGGCAGTTTTACATGAGGAGAAAAGACAATGTGACCTGAAGTGTAGGAGACCTTTGGGTCTGAAGAGAAATTCTCATGCACAGGCAAGGGATTTTGTGCTCAAGGAGGGTTATAGGCCTGCACTGCTACAGCCAACACAAAAAGAAACATGAGCCTCTCTATCAAATGTATTGGCAAAAGTTGGCAGTGGGGGGGCTGCAGGGGTGGCTTCTGTGAGGAGACATCAGGGGCTGTCCCATGCTGGACATAGCTGGTTCTCGCCAGCACTAAAATGGACCCACCACTGGCCAGAGGTAAGAAGTCCATCAGTCAAGCTGGTGGTGCCTCTAGGTAAACATGTTTAAGAAAGGGCAAAAAACATCTCTCACCAGTTTTGAGAGAGAGGAGTGAGAAAAATGTGAGAGAAACAGCCCTGCAGACATCAAGGTCAGTGAAGAAGAGGATGTGCTCCAGGTGCTGGAGCAGAGGTTCCCCTGCAGCCTGTGGTAAAGACCACGAGGAAGCAGGTTGTCCCTTTGCAGCCCATGAAGGACCATGCTGGAGCGGATATCCACATCGCAGCCCATGGAGGACTCCACACCACAGCAGATGGACATGCCCTGAAGGAAGCTGCAGCCTGTGGAGAGGAGTCCACACAGGAGCAGGCTTTCTCACAGGACCCGTGAAGCCATGGGGGACCCACACTGGAGCAGTCTGTTTCTGAAGGACTGTACCCCATGGGAGGGGCCCACACTGGAGCAGTTGTTGAAGGACTGCAGCCCATGGAAAGGACCCATGTTAGAGCAGTTCATGAAGGATTTATCCCATGGGAGGGAGCCCACGGTGGAGCAGGGGAACAGCGTAAGGAGGAAGGAGCAGCAGAGACAGGAACTGTTAGGGACTGACCACAAACCCTGTTCCTCATCTTCCATCATCCATCCCCCTCCATCATCTTGAGGGGGAGGAGGTGGAAGAGTGGGAAGTGAAGGAGTGAAGTTGAGCCTGTGGGGGTGAAAGGGAAATTGTTTTATTTTTTGTCTTTGTTTCTCATCACCCTGCTCTACTTTTAATTAGCAATAAATTGTTTTTCCCCAAGTCAAGTGAGTTTTGCATGTGATTGTAGTTGGTAAGTGACCTCCCTGTCCTTATCTCAACCCACAAGCTTTTCCGTTTTATTCTTTCTTGTGATGTCAACCCACCACAACCAATAATTATTCCTTGCATTAACCACCAGAAAAATACCATTGGTGTTTAGATACAAGGGTGGCAAAATACCTCTTTTTTGTTGTTTAGAGAAAGTCATGGACATCTTCCAGCTCTGTCTTTCAGAAATTCCTTGCCAAAGTGGCAGCAAGCAAAGATTCCTAACTTGGCCTGTAGATTTGTGTTACTATACAGAGAGCCATGTAGGGTAATTTCCTACTTCTTTTTCCACAACAGAAATCCATGACCGCGTTTCATTGATAGAATATGGACTTTGTGTCACTATACAGAGAGCCATGTAGGGTAATTTCCTACTTCTTTTTCCACAACAGAAATCCATGACCGCGTTTCATTGAAGGAATATGGATTTTGTGTCATACAATGATGAAAGTCAAATGCTTCTGTATTTCCACTGCTCATCTGAACAACATTTAAATTGACCACTTAAGGTAAAGCTAGTCAGAATAAATTTGATTTTACAGACAGTAGTAATTTTTTTTTAAAAGGTTAGAAAACTTAGTGGAAGCAAGTTATGTCCAACATTTCTTAAAGAAGGCAGCACTGAAATTACTATAGTAAGGGTACAGCACTATCTAATCAGCATCAGGCAATGTGACACAATAAGTTCATAGACTACCCCTCTGTTTCCAGTGTATTCTGCAAGCCCATGTCAATGTATAGGTCACTGCAAACATACAGAAGTCCCGCAGAAGTCAAAAATACAGAGTACCTCTTGCTGTTCTTATTTGGACACTTGCTCACACACTCAGAGACTCTTGCAGATGCTCACAGGAGTAGACCTGTTGTGTGATTGACCACAAGAGTTGTGGCTTATTACGTGTTCCCAAAGGCCCTTATGAGCCAGATTACATCTCCCATGGTGCCCCTGCAGTCAGACAGCAGTGGGTCGTTTGCCAGGGGAAGGACGACACTGCATCGTGAGAGCTGAACAGAGTGGGATTCCCAGGCAGCAGCTTGCCACAGAAAGGAAATCAATCCTAATTTAATTAATAGAAAAGAAATATTCCGGGTTGTTTGAACAAACCAGAATATTAGAAAGCCACTTGGACTGACCTTATGTGAAACATTAACATGCCATGTCGCAGACAAACTGAAAGCTTCCTGATGCAATGTTTTCTTGTGGAAACTGCACTTTCTGTTGTAAAACCATTTAAAAAATCCTGATCATCTTCTTTGGCCAAGAAGAATCTGTCAGTTTCTTGCTCATGACTCTGCATTTTGAATGCTGTAAACATCAACTTTGTCTTGGAAGATAATATCACTTTAAAATTCTAATTAAAGCCAACAAGAGCTGAGAGTGCTCAGCATAGGCCTTTTAATTTTAGATTAGCCAAGTCATCAATTTGAAACAGGAACAGAACAAATAAATATGACAAAGTAGAAATGAAAAATTGTCTTTTAGAAATACTCTGCCATTTATTCAAAACAGACCAAGCAGAACACCTGGCTCCTTAATATAGAACAGTAGTTGGGGCAGCTCCATCAGGGGAAATTGATTTCAGCAGAGATAGTCTTGGAAAAAAAAGTAATTTCCAAAAAAAGTCATGTGGAACCACTTGATATTCCCTCCTCTTCCTTTTCAAATCTGCTTCAGGAAAAAATCTTTCAGGAGCAAGAGCTTACACATACCTTCTCTGTGTCTACTTCCAACATAATTTTTCATGCTTTACTTCTGATTAAAGGATATGTTCTCATCAGGTTTACCCAAACACGGCATTTCATGGTTTCCATGTTCTAGCTCTAATTCCTTTGGCTACTATTGCTTTCCTTGTTATTCTTCACTTCCTGTAAAAGAAATTACTACCTCACATGAATCACTTAATGGCCAAATTCAGTTAAAAGAATTGCACCAGGAGGAATGAAAAATTAAGATCTAAAAGTCATTGAAAACAGGATTATTACTACAGGCTAGAGCTCCATTGCTCCACTTTATTCACAGCTATTTCTGTCTATGAATATTTGTTATAGCTGGGTTTTTTAACCATTGAGAACCACTGGTCTGTAAAGAGCCAGTGAGGAGTATTTTCCCATTCATTAATATTTACAGCACTGCTGAATTTCATTTCAATTTCAGTGGCTGGTAAAGGAGTCCAGCATCTTGTGAGGTCAAATGTTTTCTTGGTCACATAAGCAAAGATGAATTTGGATAGGAAACCAAAACAGAAAGCAGGATGGCAAAATTTCTGCTTTGATAGAAAACAAAAACCCCAGCTCAGGAAAACAGAATCAAGATGATTGTTGTCATGACGTTTCAAGAAATCCAAGTTCACATCTTAGAATTGCTTGGGCTTTATGTAGCAACCTTCAGTAAATCATTACATTTCTCTGTGCATACAAGAGAAATGAAACTACACTTCATTCACCCTTTTTCTTCCTGGCCTTCCTGTCCGTCTTGCCTCTATATATCATATGCTTCTTAGGAAGGACAGATCTAATTTGTTTTCTCTGTAAGTTTCACAGAACCACAGAATGGTTTTGATTGGAAGGGACCTCTGGAGGGCATCTGGTCCAACCCCCCCTACTCAAACAGGGCCACCTGAGGCAGGTTGCCCATAACCATGTCCAGACAGCTTTTGAAGATCTCCAAGACTGGAAATTCCACCACTTCTCAGGGTAACCTGTGCCAGTGCACGGCCAGAGTATATACAAATTTTATAAATGTTTTATAAACTTCTTATGTAAGCTTATACAAAATTTATACATTGCCTAGCACAAAGGCACAGACACTTTCCTTGTCTGGTAAGTGGAAGCTACCTAAAATAAGAACAAGAAGAGCACAAGGGTTTGTAAACATGGGAGTATTTGGGATTCAGGAGCAAGTAACAAAACACTTCAGTACAAAATTATGCATGTAATCATATTGTCATACACGAGGAATTAAAGAGTGTTTTATCTGCTTAAAGCTGTTTGAAGCACTTCAGTCACTCCTGAAACAGCATGAAAATGGTCAGCATAGGATGGAGAGTTCAATGCCTGCCTAAAGAAGAAGGACCTGAGAATCACTCTTGTAACAGTGTGCAAGGAAACACATACATTACTAATATGAGATGTGTATACCATGCTGTACTGCTGTATGACTTACAGATTGTGTGTTGCCTCAGAGACATCCATGTTAGCTCTAAGTCTGGATGAAAATCAGGGTGGTTTTTGGCCAGGCAGAGATCAGCAAGAAGACAGCTGTTCTGTTGGAAGACTGGGCTTTGCTCCTAGCAGCAGTGGAAAAGTCACTTTTACTTTCTAAGCTTGCTTCCCTCACACGTTTGACTATTTGGATTACAAGTAACCTCGGGCTGAGTTTGCCTAGCAGTCCAGTTCGTACCTTTTAGCAATAGTTTTGGCTGTAATCCCTCCTTCCTAACTCTAATAGTTTTTGAAATCATTCACAAAGCACAAAACTTTTCCAAAAGACTGAGACTTTGGTTTTGCCTCAACAAAAACAAACCACCAGGCAAACAAGCATCCTTAACTGGCTGATTTGAGATAGGAAGAAGAAAAACTGGCATAAACTTAAAGATTGCATTTATTTAGTGAGTCTGGGATTGACTTGTCACGGACTGCCCCTAGCTGTCAGTATCTGTGTAAGTGTGTATCTTTGTCTGTGTATGTTTGTGTGTGTGTGTACCAATAAATAGCTACAAAGAACAAAACAGTGTCATATTAAATGCTGATCATTAATCAGTTATATTCTGCTACCATGCTGGTTATTTGGCTCCAATGCACATAAACAGTATCATTAACAGCATTATTGCAAACAGCAGGAAACTTTTTGGGGCAATGGCTTTTTGCTAAGGGTAGCAAACTCCTGAAAACTAGCTTTAAAAAACTTTGTGTGGTTTTGGGTTTTTTTAATTTCAGTTTAACAACTCCATCATAATCTGCTGAATATGAAACATATGCAATAGATTACATAAAATCATGCCCTGTAAACATCTGGAAGGTGCAGAACACTTAGAGCAGCTACAGTATCCTGGCTCAGTGACTCAGAAACCTACCACATCCCTACAGAGTTTTCTTGGTGTCATCATAATTTGCTCACCCAGGCAATACAGATGGCTCACATTTTTGCTGTCTCTTTCCAATGCACATACAAATTAACTCTGCATTACTGACCAACTTCATTCTCTCCACCCAGCCCTGCAACCTCCACACACACTTTTCTCTTCTAATGGTTTCCTGCTGACTAATCCACCCTAAACAGGATAACATGAGAACATCAAACACCACTTTTTCATTGGCTGGACAGGTAAAAAACCACAAACTGTTAGTGTGTAAATGCTTCTACTTGGCCTAAATTTAAAATTATTCTGAACTTAGTCACCAATTTCATGCACAAAATGTAGAGTCACTGAACTATCCTCTTACACAAAATCCGGTCAGCTTTGTATCATTCATATAAGCCAAATCTTTATTGATTTTCACAAAGAGGACAAGGTTGAAATAATTTTCCTACTACCACATTTCACAATAGGAGTATGTCCACCCGATAGTTAGTGACTATGGAATTTGAACGCTTTCCATTTTCAAACGGTGAACATGGTTTTGTGCACAAAGAAAAAAATTGTAAAGGATGGGAAATCAGCTGGAGAAACACTTTGGCCGATATGTTCTCAGTTCCAGAATTCTTTCCATGAAAGAAGCATTCTCACCCATTATGTGGCCTTCTGATATGATTTACTAAAAAAACCCTCTAATTCTGTTCAAACTACTTCCAAGACAGTGTCGTTACAGTACTTATTGCAGCATATCAGCCTCAACTGAACATTAAATACTTAGGAAACTTCTACCTTTCATTAGACCAATGTAAATCCACAGGAGAATAAAATCAGTGAAAAATCACTTTTCTTACATCATCAGAGGTTCAGATTATCCAGACCATGCTACTCATTGCTAGCATGTATATTCCATAGGTGTTTTTAACTGTACTGTTGCACAGCTGAAAGAAATTTTTCAGAGACTGAAACTTTCTCCTGCCACTATACATTTCACATACATTTTCTTTCAACTATATTGCCAGTGCAAGCAAACAGAACTCTGATCAGTGAATGTTTTATCTCCTTGGAGCTGTATTTTGCAGTTGTGGGGAAGCTTCAGAGGGAAGAAGATGTTTTAAGAAGGAAACAACACTATAATATTTTCATTTTTACTTCAGAAAAAATGCTGGCAACATACTCAGCACAGTTCTCTGGAAACATTTAACTGTTGTCCATCTTTTTTCAACATTAGCACCACAAAGAATGGCACTTTTTAATATTTTATTTTGACTTAATTTCTCTTTATTTGCAAAATGCCCTGACATGAGCTGGATGAACATTAAAAGAGCTGATGACAGGTCTCAATCCCGTTATATGGATTCAAGCTAACATGGAGTAACTCTCATTGACACTTCACAGGGCAAGTGAGTAGACAGGGCAAAACCACGAAGTCACAGTTTATAGAGTTTTCAGACAAGTTGTTTGTATCAGAATTAATGTGATAACTTCCGCTAATCAGA